>JAUPFV010000293.1:0-81188 GCA_036936605.1 Limnanthes douglasii subsp. nivea | reverse complement strand
CAAATTTGTACAAATTAGATATGAATTATTTTAGAAAAAAATCCTATTTGAGTTTAAAACTTTTGTTTAATAAAAAAATTAACAATTTCAAATGTATTACAAATATTTACAGTTTTATTTTAATTATTTTGCAATTTTCACAAACTTAATATAAGGTATTAATACAAGTTTAGTTGTTGATTGAAATTATTTTATTAATAATTAATGAAAGATTGAAAAAAATATTATCAATTTTGGCTAAAATATATCAATTCTATTTTTAATATATGTATTCGGTTTGGATTTTTTTTTATAAATAAAAATCGTTATAAAATTAAAAAATAACATACATACTAAAAAAACATACATGATTAATTTGTTACCTGTGTATTAAAATATTATTTAGATTTTCTAAGACCTATTCTCGACCAACTCATTAACTAAAAACGTTCTATCATCGATAGCAAATTACAAGATCAAGGTAAAACAATACTCTGTATATATTTAAATTATTTTATAATTTAATTAAGTTATTTTTATCAAATATAGCATGTACTTATAGTGGGTTATCAAAATTTTATAGCTTTTTAAAATAAAACTGCTCTAATTCGTCACGTATAGAAATCGATATTATTCACTGTTATTTATTATGTGTCACAAGTGATAGTTGTCCGAAATATAGTTATACTTAAAATTTATTTTTTTCTTGTACTTGTTATACTTTATGTCACATGAAGTTCAGGAGCACACATAATTCTTATGTACAAAATATGTTTAAAGAACCACAACACGTATAACAAAAATAAAAAAAATAACTAAAAAATCGATGGTGTCGATGTCATGAATAGAAACCATATGATTATATGTATCCATCCAACAAGATAAGGTGACAGTAAAATTTAAGAACAATTAAAATATTGGTATTATTTTTTAGACTTTTACCATCACTTATTAGATTATTATAGTTAAATATTTGAGAGATTTAATATGTAAAAAAACTTTATCAAGAATAAAATTATCATTTATTTATCTTTAATGCATTTAAACTGCATTTAAACTCTATTATTTATCGGTATTTTATTTATTTTCTCTAACTTGTTTGCATATCATTTATGGTTTGTGACCAAACCAAATCATTGTATTGTTTTAAATCTATTCATATTTCTTCTCTGTTAATGTCGCATAATATTTTTTAGCTTCAAGTTCAATTAATTTGCAATATCAATGTTTATTTGTAATATTTATCAATATATATTTATTATTAAAGATATAGTTTTATGCTTAGATTTTATTTTTTATTTTTTGTTATTTAAATTTTAGATATGTTTGTTTTAATATTTAAAAATTATCAAATTACATATACTAATACAAATAATTTAGAACATTATTTAATGATTTTGTAAGATATTATATGATTTTTAAAAATCTATAGCATCTATAATACAAAAATATATGTTTGAAATAATGGTTTGCAATTTAAAAGTTTAATTAACCAAAACATTTATATGATTTTTCTTTTGTTGTTAAAGGGGTTTTTGAATGGTCAATAACAATGAAATTCACATATTTAGGAATTTTGAGGGTGTTGAATATTTTTATTTTATTTCAAATTGGAAGATGGTTTAATAGATTGAAAAACTTGGAGGGTGTAATAGACCGAGCTTATTTTTTTTATGTATTTTATTTCAAATATAAGTACCTTTTTTTAAAATTGGAAAAGGGTGTAACAGATTGAAAAATGTTTATTTTTTGTTTTTGTTATTACCTACATTTATAATTTCTATATGAACTATTTGTTACAAATTTATTTTTTTATAAACCTCCTTGGTGGGAGTGCGAGTATAATTTTATTAGCTTTTCTTATTAGGTACAAATTTATTTATTTTTCATTTTAAATGTATAGTTTATTTTTTAAATAGTTATAAAATTAAATTCATAGTTTGTGAGGTACGATTTTTCTTTTTTAATTAATTTTGATATTAACCATTTAATCTAAATTAGTTATATAATAGAAACTAATTAATATATATATATATTAATTTATTAATTGCGATATTTAAAGTTTTAATTTAAATATTTAATAAAGTATTTAAAATATAACAATAGATTATTATTTCTTAATAGTTTTTAGTATTTTATCTATAAATATATTAAATATCGATTTTTCTCGTTTCAAATTAGTGGTGGAGCAAATAAGATATCCCCCAATAGGATATCCGATATTTAAAAAGGTATCTCATTTACCATTAATATTTTTTTAAACAAAATTTGATTATTTTATCTATAAATACCTCACCTACTTATTTAATCTTAGCTAATCTCTCAAATAATATCTCACACAAATATCTAGTTCCGAAATCTCTCAAATCACAAATTTATTTCTACGCAATATCTAGTTCCAAAATCTTTTACACAAATATCTAGTTATTCAAACATTATGCTTCTATAAGTATAAATTTAATTGAATTTTTTTAAAAACAATTAGAGATATGCTTGATAAATCTAATAAATTTTTGAAAATATATAATATTTGAAAATATCTAAAACTATACTAAAAGATACCAAATTTAACAAAGTTGCAAACCAAACAAGATAATTAATTTTCAATTCAATTCGAGTCAAGAATAAGGTCCTTCATATCCATCCCTTGTTTTGTTTGGCCGAAACCCTGACTTCGGTTGAATTGCATCCATTCCCCGCCTCATCAAAAGCAGGCGTCAAGGAGGCAGCAACAACACAGAGCAGCTAAACATCCTTCAAGCATTCCAGAGCTCTATTGATGTTCAGGAGGAGGCTGAGCATATTTATATGGAAGCATTAATTTTCATTTTAATTGTATTTTGAGGGCTGAGCATATTTATATGGAAGCATTAATTTTCATTTTAATTGTATTTTGAGGAGGAGGGTATCCCTGAGGTGGATAACCCTGTTCCGATTTATTTATTTAATTTATAAATTTTCTGAAAAACAAGATACAACTTCAAACAAATTATAGCATAAAATTAGTTTTAAATAGATGAATAATATTATTTTAATTTAAAATATTACCATAAAAATATTTAATACCAATAATAAAAGACGAAATATTATAAATATATATACTTACACATATTCTGACTCAATTCGCTGCCACTTAGACTTTAAAATAAAAGAACTCTCTCAAATAAAATATTAAAATAAATAATATTTTATCCTATTAAAATTAACACAATTTAATATTGAATTTAATGTTTCAAAATAAAAATATTTATTTTAAATAAAATTTAAAATAAATAATTTTAGAATTAATGGGTTGAGATCCAACTAGAGAGAAAGGGTTGAACTGTACCAGGTTTCAGATCGAAATAATGCTTCCATATAAATATTTTTAGCTGAACACGGTTAATAAAAAAATGACATTATCCTTTTAGAATATATGTCTCTATTTAGCCAACTAATTACCAACTTTATTTGTCTATCTATAAACATGTTTAAATTAAATCCAAGAAGTAACGTCACTAATATCTAATAGTTAATTCTTTTGAATCGATAACCTGGACTAAAATTTCACAACATTGATCGCCACTTTGAAATCATACTAAATAATATCCACAACCAAAGACATAGAGTAACCAACTCGCAATAAAAAATTATAGCACGATATTCTGCCATAAATCGTTTTCATTTCCTTTAAAATAAGTAAAGCAAACAACTATATCCTCATTCAAATCACGTATACTTTATCTAATAACAACTATGTGATTTATAATACCGAAATATATGTTTTAAATAATGTTTGCAATTCAAAAGTTTAATTAACCAAAACATTTATATGTTTTTTCTTTTGTTGTTAAAGCGGTAATCGAATGATTAATAACAATTGAAATTCACATATTTAGGAATTTTGAGGGTGTTCGAATATTTTTATTTTATTTCAAATTGGAAGAGGGTTTAATAGATTGAAACACTTTGCGGGTGTAATGGATTGAGCTTATTTTTTGTTATTATATATATTATTTTAAATTAAAGTACATTTTTTTATATTAGAAAAGGGTTTAATAGATTGAAACCGTTTTATTTTCGCTTTTTGTTATTACGTACATTTTATAAGTTCTATATAAACTAATTTTAATTTTTTTTATTAAACTCCTCGGTGCAAGTGCGACTATAATTTTATTAATAAGAAAGGACAAAACGAAAACTTGAACAGATCTGAAAAGATTAAAAAAACTTGGAGTCTTTATATCAAATAAAACTCATAATAATGAATGTCACTTATTAAAAAATATTCCAAAACCTAATAATATTTCCATGTAAAGTTTTTAGCTCAACACTAGTAATAAAAAATGATATTCTCCACCAACTCATTAACTAAAAACGTTGATCATCGAAAGCAAATTACAAGATCAAGGTAAAACAATACTTTATATATTTTTCAATTATTTTATGATTTAATTGAAGTTATTTTTATCAAATATAGCCTTCACTTATCGAACTTATCGTGGGTTATCAAAAGTTTATAGCTTTTTAAAATAAAACTGCTCTAATTCGTCATGTATGAAAATCGATATTATTCACTGTTATTTATTATGTGCCACAAGTGATAGTTGTCAGATATAAAGTTATACTTAAATTTTTTTTTCTTGTACTTGTTATACTTTATGTCACATGAAGCTTACGAGCACACATAATTTTTATGTACAAAATATTTAAAAAAAACCACAATACATATAACAAAAATAGAAAAATAACTAAAACGTCGATGTCATGAATAGAGACCGTATGGTTATATGTATCCATCAAACAAGATAATGTGACAATTAAATTTAAGAGCAATGATAATATTGGTCTTATTTTTTAGAATTTTACGATCAGTTATTAGATTATCAAATCGGTTCAATATTTGATAGATTTAATATGTAAAAAAACTTTATCACAAATAAAATTATCATTCATTTATCTTTAATGCATTTAAACTCTATTTTTTATCGGTATTTTACTTATTTTCTCTAACTTGTTTGCATATCATTTATGGTTTGGGACAAAATCAAATCATTATATTATTTTTAATTTATTCATATTTCTTCTCCGTTCATATTTTTAATAAATTTTATAATATAAATAGATAAAAATTTGGAAAAAGTTTGATGAAAACCGTTACTTTTGTTAAAACTCGAATTAAACTATTATATTTTAAATTATAAAAAACGTTAAATTGTCTTAATATAAATTTTTTAATCTCTAAACTATAGTAAGTCAAGTTTTGTTAATTTTTGAATTTAAAATTATAATGCTAAACTATTCTATTGCGTTGACATCCATATCCATTATACCTTAATTCAACCAAAAGTATAGGATTAATTTTGAAGCTAACTATAAACACAACTATAAAAGAACATAAAACCATTCATACTTTTAAAATCTAACTATTTACCGTTACGATTTTATATTAAAAGGTAACTATTTACCGTCAATAAAATATAAAATCATTGAAATTAATAATAATAAAACATACAGTCATTCATCCCATAATAAAATATTTTGAAAAAGTTAACTATTTATAGTTACAATTTTGTATAAAAAGTTAACTATTTAGAGTTACAGTTTTATATAAAATATTATTATATTTTAATATATTTTTAAAAGTAATATATAATATATGAATTTTATTATTTATCTTTAACAATAACGTAAACCAGCCATTCTATTTTTATCCTAAAATATATTAATATTTTAAGTAATAAAATTAATTTAGGAAATAAAACAAATTGGAATCCGAATAAATCCACGTACCACGACCAATCTACTAAGGAAAAATAATCAAAACCATATTTTCGGATAGCATAGCATAAATAATGATTAATGAGTAAGAAGAATTTAAATGGTTTTCTTATTCGCTGATGATTTTATACCTAACAAAAAAATGAAGCTAGTATAACTTTGACTTGTTACATAAACACTAGCATATAAATGTAAGACAAAGTTTATATCCTCCTCCGCATACATTTTGAATCAACCAAACAACGTATTACCATACAATAATGGTTAAACTCAACATTATTTTATGTGTTCCTTTGATATTGTTAGTGATTTCAGATTATGGAACTGGAAGTGTTGAGGCAAGCGGAACGAAGAAAAACCACGCGTCGATGCAAAAAGCTGAAGAAATATTGTTCCAATCAAATGTGAGATTGCATGCACATATGATTTCTAATTCCAAACGCTTGGTTCCATCCGGACCAAATCCAAGTCATCCTACACTACCAGATATGATTTCCAATTCCAAACGCTTGGTTCCATCCGGACCAAATCCAAGTCATCCTACATTGCCGTATATGATTTCCAATTCCAAACGCTTGGTTCCATCCGGACCAAATCCAAGTCATCCTACACTGCCTCATATTGTTTCCAATTCCAAACGCTTGGTTCCATCCGGACCAAATCCAAGTCATCCTACACTGCCGGATACGATTTCCAATTCCAAACGTTTGGTTCCATCCGGACCAAATCCGAGTCATCCTACACTGCCCGATATGACTTCCAATTCTAAACGCTTGGTTCCATCTGGACCAAACCCAAGTCATCCTACACTGCCAAGTATGATTTCTAATTCCAAGCGATAGGCTCCATCTGGACTAGATCATCCTGCGCCAAGTCATCATGGTAATCAAAGCGTATTAAATAAATGTATTTTTATAATGATATTTATACATTCAAATTTTATGTTATTTTATTTCCATCTCGTTAATTTTATCTTTTCCAAATTATTATAAATCTTCAATTACCATAAGCAAATATCATCAACTCTAGTAAAACAAGATGATTTACCGATAAATCCACGACCATTTAATTTATTACTATCTAATTGGTTTATTTCTAATGGTACAATCTCTCAACTTACATTATGGTACATTGATTTAAAGACTTCCCCCAAGAAAAGCATGTGTCACCAACTCTTTCTCTAGTTCCTTCTTCATCATTCTCCAACATACATATTTAATTTGTTATCTTTAGCTTTATATACGTCAATTTTCAAAATATTATTCAATATTATCGAAAACCTTAGAGTTTTGTGAATTGGAAACAACCCATACATAGGTAAAAAATACAACTCTAAAAATATCATTCAGATAGACTTTGAACAACTGAAACTTTAAAATAAATCTATGTGATTTATAACAACAAAATATATGTTTTACATAGTGTTTGCAATTCAAAAGTTTAAATAACCAAAACATTTATATGTTTTTTTATAAAGAAGTTTTAGAATGGTCAATAACAATGGAAAATCAAATATTTACCAACTTTGAGGGTGTGGAATTTTATTTATTTATTTTAAATTGGAAGAGGTTGTAATGGATTGAAACACTTTGAGGGTGTAATGAATTGAGCTTATTTTTTGTTTATGTATTTTGTTTCAAATTTAAGTACACTTTTTTAAA
The DNA here is from genome assembly GCA_036936605.1 of Limnanthes douglasii subsp. nivea. Classification (NCBI taxonomy): domain Eukaryota; kingdom Viridiplantae; phylum Streptophyta; class Magnoliopsida; order Brassicales; family Limnanthaceae; genus Limnanthes; species Limnanthes douglasii. The sequence goes on along the minus strand of JAUPFV010000293.1, from coordinate 73,788 downwards.
CTAGTAAAAGGCGTAACAGATTGAAACATTTTTTGTTTTGCTTTTTGTTATTACATACATTTTATAACTTCTATATGATCTAATTTTTACAAATTTATTTTTTTCTTAAACTCCTAGGTGCGAGTGCGAGTATAATTTTATGGAAAAAAAAGGAAAAACGAAAACTTGAACAGATCTAAAAAGATTCAAAAAACTTGGAATCTTTATATCAAATAAGAACTAATAATAATGAATGTTACTTATTGAAATAGATTCCAAACCCTAATAATGCTTCCATATAAATATTTTTAGCTGAACACAATTAATAAAAAAATGACATTATCCTTTTAGAATATATGTCTCCATTTAGCCAACTAATCACCAACTTTATTTGTCTATCTATAAACATGTTTAAATTAAATCCAAGAAGTAACGTCACTAATATCTAATAGTTAATTCTTTTGAATCTAGGACTAAAATTTCACAACATTGATCGCCACTTTGAAATCATACTCAATAATATCGACAACCAAAGATATAGAGTAACCAACTCGCAATAAAAAATTATAGCACGATATTCTGCCATAAATCATTTTCATTTCCTTTAAAATAAGTAAAGCAAACAACTATATCCTCATTCAAATCACGTATACTTCATCCAATAATAACTATGTGATTTATAATACCGAAATATATGTTTTAAATAATGTTTGCAATTCAAAAGTTTAATTAATCAAAACATTTATATGTTTTTTTCTTTTGTTGTTAAAGCGGTAATCGAATGATTAATAACAATTGAAATTCACATATTTAGGAATTTTGAGGGTGTTGGAATATTTTTATTTTATTTCAAATTGGAAGAGGGTTTAATAGATTGAAACACTTCGCGGGTGTAATGGATTGAGCTTATTTTTTGTTATTATATATATTATTTTAAATTAAAGTACATTTTTTTATATTAGAAAAGGGTTTAATAGATTGAAACCGTTTTATTTTCGTTTTTTGTTATTACGTACATTTTATAAGTTCTATATAAACTAATTTTAATTTTTTTTATTAAACTCCTCGGTGCAAGTGCGACTATAATTTTATTAATAAGAAAGGACAAAACGAAAACTTGAACAGATCTGAAAAGATTCAAAAAACTTGGAGTCTTTATATCAAATAAAACTCATAATAATGAATGTCACTTATTAAAAAATATTCCAAAACCTAATAATATTTCCATGTAAAGTTTTTAGCTCAACACTAGTAATAAAAAATGATATTATCCTCTTATAATTTATGTTTCCATTTAGCCAACCACTCACCATCTTTATTTGTCTCTCTATATACGTATTTAAATTTAATCCAAGATCTAAGATCACTAATATCCAATTGTTAATTCTTATGAATCCAAAACTTGGAATACAATTTCACAACATTAATCGCCACTTTAAAATCCTCCTCAATATTATCAACAACCACAGTAACCAACTTCCAATAACAAATGTTAGCACAATATTTTGTCCATAAATCATTTTCGTTTCATTTAAATTAAGTAAAACAAACAACTATATCATCATTCGCATAACGTATACTTCATCCAACGGTACATTCGTCATTGCGACATGAACCATCAAACTAAGTTTCAAATGACTTTTAAGAGTTTAAATCCACCACATCTATTTACCAAATTATGACCAAAATACAATTAAAATGAAAATTAATACAGTTAATCACCTTCATATTGTATTAGGAATACAAAAAGTCATCACGTAAACAAATATGGTCCAAAATCTCATGTTGAGAGCTTTTGTAGCATACACATTTTAATGCAAGTTGAATTCTAATAAAATTAATTTGATCATTTTTTGCTAGTTCGCAATAGACAACCTTCCAAACCGAAAAGCAAAATTTATGAGGAACTATAAGTGTCCATATTGTATCATAATAATAAATCATATATTCATAAAAATATCCTAATAATTTATGCATTTTCAATCTATTGTTTTTGTCATTTCAATAATTTAATCTAATAATAAATCATATGTTTATAACTAAAAATAATAGTCTTTTCCATCTATTTTATTTTTCATTTCAATGATCTGTCTTAATAATAAACCATATATTTGTGATCAGAGATAATAAATAGAGAGTAAATATTAAATTTACATATTTCAATTTACTAAAAGACTCGTAATCATTATAAAATTACAAAACATACAAATAATTTCGAATATTGTTTCATCATTTATTAAAACTAAGTTTACTTAATAGCATGAAATTCAAAGGTTTGATTAACTAAAACATGTGTATACGTTTTTTTTTTTTAGAATTTAGGAGAGGTAACAAACCATTGATATTTCAAATATATTATTTATTTCTTCGAATTGTATATGGATTGAAACATTTTTTGTTTTTGTTATAATTGATCCAAATTTTTAAAAATTAGATATGAATTATTTTAGAAAAAAAATCCTATTTGAGTTTAAAACTTTTGTTTAATAAAAAAATTAACAATTTCAAATGTATTACAAATATTTACAGTTTTATTTTAATTATTTTGCAATTTTCACAAACTTAATATAAGGTATTAATACAAGTTTAGTTGTTGATTGAAATTATTTTATTAATAATTAATGAAAGATTGAAAAAAATATTATCAATTTTAGCTAAAATATATCAATTCTATTTTTAATATATGTATTCGGTTTGGATTTTTTTTATAAATAAAAATCGTTATAAAATTAAAAAAATAACATACATAGTAAAAAACATACATGACTAATTTGTTACCTGTGTATTAAAATATTATTTAGATTTGCTAAGACTTATTCTCGACTAACTCATTAACTAAAAACGTTCTATCATCGATAGCAAATTACAAGATCAAGGTAAAACAATACTCTATATATATTTAAATTATTTTATAATTTAATTAAGTTATTTTTATCAAATATAGCATGTACTTATAGTGGGTTATCAAAATTTTATAGCTTTTTAAAATAAAACTGCTCTAATTCGTCACGTATAGAAATCGATATTATTCACTGTTATTTATTATGTGCCACAAGTGATAGTTGTCCGAAATATAGTTATACTTAAAATTTATTTTTTTCTTGTACTTGTTATACTTTATGTCACATGAAGTTCAGGAGCACACATAATTCTTATGTACAAAATATGTTTAAAGAACCACAACACATATAACAAAAATAGAAAAAATAACTAAAAAATCGATGGTGTCGATGTCATGAATAGAAACCATATGGTTATATGTATCCATCCAACAAGATAAGGTGACAGTTAAATTTAAGAACAATTAAAATATTGGTATTATTTTTTAGACTTTTACCATCACTTATTAGATTATTATAGTTAAATATCTGAGAGATTTAATATGTAAAAAAACTTTATCAAGAATAAAATTATCATTTATTTATCTTTAATGCATTTAAACTGCATTTAAACTCTATTATTTATGGTATTTTATTTATTTATGGAAATTTTATTTATTTTCTCTAGCTTGTTTGCATATCATTTATGGTTTGTGACCAAACCAAATCAATATATTGTTTTAAATCTATTCATATTTCTTCTCTATTAATGTCGCATAATATTTTTTAACTTCAAGTTCAATTAATTTGCAATGTCAATGTTTATTTGTAATATTTATCAATATATATTTATTATTAAAGATATAGTTTTATGCTTAGATTTTATTTTTTATTGTTTGAGTTTACTATAAAACAAGTTATATTTAAATTTTAGATATATTTGTTTTAATATTTAAAAATTATCAAATTACATATACTAGTACAAATAATTTAGAACATTATTTAATCATTTTGTAAGATATTATATGATTTTTAAAAATCTATAGCATTTATAATACAAAAATATATGTTTGAAATAATGGTTTGCAATTTAAAAGTTTAATTAACCAAAACATTTATATGATTTTTCTTTTGTTGTTAAAGGGGTTTTTAATGGTCAATAACAATGAAATTCACATATTTAGGAATTTTGAGGGTGTTGAATATTTTTATTTTATTTCAAATTGGAAGATGGTTTAATAGATTGAAAAACTTGGAGGGTGTAATAGACCGAGCTTATTTTTTTATGTATTTTATTTCAAATATAAGCACCTTTTTTTAAAATTGGAAAAGGGTGTAACAGATTTAAAATTGGAAAAGGGTGTAACAGATTGAAAAATGTTTACTTTTGGTTTTTGTTATTACGTATATTTATAATTTCTATATGAACTATTTGTTACAATTTTTTTTATAAACCTCCTTGGTGGGAGTGCGAGTATAATTTTATTAGTTTTTCTTACAAATTTCTTTATATTTCATTTTAAATGTATAATTTATTTTTTAAATAGTTATAAAATTAAATTCATAGTTTGTGAGGTACGATTTTTCTTTTTTAATTAATTTTGATATTAACCATTTAATCTAAATTAATTATATAATAGAATCTAATTAATATATATATATATATATATATATATTAAATATCAAATAATCAATTTATTAATTGCGATATTTAAAGTTTTAATTTAAATATTTAATAAACTATTTAAAATATAACAATAGATTATTATTTCTTAATAGTTTTTAGTATTTTATCTATAAATATATTAAATATCGATTTGTCCAACTATTAGTTTCAAATTAGTGGTGGAGCAAATAAGATATCCGATTTGCCCAATAGGATATCCGATATTTAAAAAGGTATCTCATTTACCATTAATATTTTTTTAAACAAAATTTGATTATTTTATCTAAAAATACCTCACCTACTTATTTAATCTTAGCTAATCTCTCAAATAATATCTCACACAAATATCTAGTTCCTAAATCTCTCAAATCACAAATTTATTTCTACGCAATATCTAGTTCCAAAATCTTTTACACAAATATCTAGTTATTCAAACATTATGCTTCTATAAGTATAAATTTAATTGAATTTTTTTAAAACAATTAGAGATATGCTTGATAAATCTAATAAATTTTTAAAATATATAATATTTGAAAATATCTAAAACTATACTACAAGATACCAAATTTAACAAAGTTGCAAACCAAACAAGATAATTAATTTGCAATTCAATTCGAGTCAAGAATAAGCTTCTTCGCTTGTTTTGTTTGGCCGAAACCCTGACTTCGGTTGAATTGCATCCATTCCCCCGCCTCATCAAAAGCAGGCGTCAAGGAGGCAACAACAACACAGAGCAGCTAAACATCCTTCAAGCATTCCAGAGCTCTTTTGCTGTTGAGGAGGAGGCTGAGCATATTGAGGAACATAAGGAGGAGGGTATCCCTGAGGTGGATAACCCTGTTGCGATTTATTTATTTAATTTATAAATTTTCTGAAAAACAAGATACAACTTCAAACAAATTATAGCATAAAATTAGTTTTAAATAGATGAATAATATTATTTTAATTTAAAATATTACCATAAAAATATTTAATACCAATAATAAAAGACAAAATATTATAAATATATATACTTACACACTGACTCAATTTTTATATATATTTTTTGAAACAACCAAAATCGCTGCCACTTAGACTTTAAAATAAAAGAACTCTCTCAAATAAAATATTAAAATAAATAATATTTTATCCTATTAAAATTAACAGAATTTAATATTGAATTTAATGTTTCAAAATAAAAATATTTATTTTAAATAAAATTTAAAATAAATAATTTTAGAATTAATGGGTTGAGATCCAACTAGAGAGAAATGGTTGAACTGTACCAGGTTTCAGATCGAAATAATGCTTCCATATAAATATTTTTAGCTGAACACGGTTAATAAAAAAAATAACATTATCCTTTTAGAATATATGTCTCTATTTAGCCAACTAATTACCAACTTTATTTGTCTATCTATAAACATGTTTAAATTAAATCCAAGAAGTAACGTCACTAATATCTAATAGTTAATTCTTTTGAATCGATAACCTGGACTAAAATTTCACAACATTGATCGCCACTTTGAAATCATAAATCATACTAAATAATATCGACAACCAAAGACATAGAGTAACCAACTCGCAATAAAAAATTATAGCACGATATTCTGCCATAAATCGTTTTCATTTCCTTTAAAATAAGTAAAGCAAACAACTATATCCTCATTCAAATCACGTATACTTTATCTAATAACAACTATGTGATTTATAATACCGAAATATATGTTTTAAATAATGTTTGCAATTCAAAAGTTTAATTAACCAAAACATTTATATGTTTTTTTCTTTTGTTGTTAAAGCGGTAATCGAATGATTAATAACAATTGAAATTCACATATTTAGGAATTTTGAGGGTGTTCGAATACTTTTATTTTATTTCAAATTGGAAGAGGGTTTAATAGATTGAAACACTTTGGTGTAATGGATTGAGCTTATTTTTTGTTATTATATATATTACTTTAAATTAAAGTACATTTTTTTATATTAGAAAAGGGTTTAATAGATTGAAACCGTTTTATTTTCGCTTTTTGTTATTACGTACATTTTATAAGTTCTATATAAACTAATTTTAATTTTTTTTATTAAAATCCTCGGTGCGAGTGCGACTATAATTTTATTAATAAGAAAGGACAAAACGAAAACTTGAACAGATCTGAAAAGATTAAAAAAACTTGGAGTCTTTATATCAAATAAAACTCATAATAATGAATGTCACTTATTAAAAAATATTCCAAAACCTAATAATATTTCCATGTAAAGTTTTTAGCTCAACACTAGTAATAAAAAATGATATTCTCCACCAACTCATTAACTAAAAACGTTGATCATCGAAAGCAAATTACAAGATCAAGGTAAAACAATACTTTATATATTTTTCAATTATTTTATGATTTAATTGAAGTTATTTTTATCAAATATAGCCTTCACTTATCGAACTTATCATGGGTTATCAAAAGTTTATAGCTTTTTAAAATAAAACTGCTCTAATTCGTCATGTATGAAAATCGATATTATTCACTGTTATTTATTATGTGCCACAAGTGATAGTTGTCAGAAATATAGTTATACTTAAAAAAAAAATTCTTGTACTTGTTATACTTTATGTCACATGAAGCTTACGGGCACACATAATTTTTATGTACAAAATATTTAAAAAAAACCACAATACATATAACAAAAATAGAAAAATAACTAAAACGTCGATGTCATGAATAGAGACCGTATGGTTATATGTATCCATCAAACAAGATAATGTGACAATTAAATTTAAGAGCAATGATAATATTGGTCTTATTTTTTAGAATTTTACGATGAGTTATTAGATTATCAAATCGGTTCAATATTTGATAGATTTAATATGTAAAAAAACTTTATCACAAATAAAATTATCATTCATTTATCTTTAATGCATTTAAACTCTATTTTTTATCCGTATTTTACTTATTTTCTCTAAGTTGTTTGCATGTCATTTATGGTTTGGGACAAAATCAAATCATTATATTATTTTTAATTTATTCATATTTCTTCTCCGTTCATATTTTTAATAAATTTTATAATATAAATAGATAAAAATTTGGAAAAAGTTTGATGAAAACCGTTACTTTTGTTAAAACTCGAATTAAACTATTATATTTTAAATTATAAAAAACGTTAAATTGTCTTAATATAAATTTTTTAATCTCTAAACTTGAGTAAGTCAAGTTTTGTTAATTTTTGAATTTAAAATTATAATGCTAAACTACTTTATTGCGTTGACATCCATATCCATTATACCTTAATTCAACCAAAAGTATAGGATTAATTTTGAAGTTACTATAAACACAACTATAAAAGAACATAAAACCATTCATACTTTTAAAAAGCTAAATATTTACCGTTACGATTTTATATTAAAAGATAACAATAAAATATAAAATCATTGAAATTAATAATAATAAAACATACAGTCATTCATCCGATAATAAAATATTTTGAAAAAGTTAACTATTTATAGTTACGATTTTGTATAAAAAGTTAACTATTTAGAGTTACGGTTTTATATAAAATATTATTATATTTTAATATATTTTTAAAAGTAATATATAATATATGAATTTTATTATTTATTTTTAACAATAACGTAAACCAGCCATTCTATTTTTATCCTAAAATATATTAATATTTTAAGTAATAAAATTAATTTAGGAAACAAAACAAATTGGAATCCGAATAAATCCACGTAACACGACCAATCTACTAAGGAAAAATAATCAAAACCATATTTTCGGATAACATAGCATAAATAATGATTAATGAGTAAGAAGAATTTAAATGGTTTTCTTATTCGCTGATGATTTTATACCTAACAAAAAAATGAAGCTAGTATAACTTTGACTTGTTACATAAACACTAGCATATAAATGTAAGACAAAGTTTATATCCTCCTCCGTATACATTTTGAATCAACCAAACAACGTATTACCATACAATAATGGTTAAACTCAACATTATTTTATGTGTTACTTTGATATTGTTAGTGATTTCAGATTATGGAACTGGAAGTGTTGAGGCAAGCGGAACGAAGAAAAACCACGCGTCGATGCAAAAAGCTGAAGAAATATTGTTCCATTCAAATGTGAGATTGCATGCACATATGATTTCTAATTCCAAACGCTTGGTTCCATCCGGACCAAATCCAAGTCATCCTACACTACCAGATATGATTTCCAATTCCAAACGCTTGGTTCCATCCGGACCAAATCCAAGTCATCCTACATTGCCGTATATGATATCCAATTCCAAACGCTTGGTTCCATCCGGACCAAATCCAAGTCATCCTACACTGCCTCATATGGTTTCCAATTCCAAACGCTTGGTTCCATCCGGACCAAATCCAAGTCATCCTACACTGCCGGATAGGATTTCCAATTCCAAACGTTTGGTTCCATCCGGACCAAATCTGAGTCATCCTACACTGCCCGATAACTTCCAATTCTAAACGCTTGGTTCCATCTGGACCAAACCCAAGTCATCCTACACTGCCAAGTATGATTTCTAATTCCAAGCGATAGGTTCCATCTGGACTAGATCATCATGCGCCAAGTCATCATGGTAATCAAAGCGTGTTAAATAAATGTATTTTTATAATGATATTTATACATTCAAATTTTATGTTATTTTATTTCCATCTCGTTAATTTTATCTTTTCCAAATTATTATAAATCTTCAATTACCATATGCAAATATCATCACCTCTAGTAAAAAAAAGATGATTTACCGATAAATCCACGACCATTTATCTTATTACTATCTAATTGGTTTATTTCCATCTTGTAATGGTACAATCTCTCAACTTACATTATGGTACATTGATTTAAAGACTTCCCCCAAGAAAAGCATGTGTCACCAACTCTTTCTCTAGTTCCTTCTTCATCATTCTCCAACATACATATTTAATTTGTTATCTTTAGCTTTATATACGTCAATTTTCAAAATATTATTCAATATTATCGAAAACCTTAGAGTTTTGTGAATTAGAAACAACCCATACATAGGTAAAAAATACAACTCTAAAAAATATCATTCAGATAGACTTTGAACAACTGAAAATTTAAAATAAATCTATGTGATTTATAACAACAAAATATATGTTTTACATAGTGTTTGCAAAAGTTTAAATAACCAAAACATTTATATGTTTTTTATAAAGAAGTTTTAGAATGGTCAATAACAATGGAAAATCAAATATTTACCAACTTTGAGGGTGTGGAATTTTATTTATTTATTTTAAATTGGAAGAGGTTGTAATGGATTGAAACACTTTGAGGGTGTAATGAATTGAGCTTATTTTTTGTTTATGTATTTTATTTCAAATTTAAGTACATTTTTTAAATTGGTAAAAGGCGTAACAGATTGAAACATTTTTTGTTTTGCTTTTTGTTATTACATACATTTTATAACTTCTATATGATCTAATTTTTACAAATTTATTTTTTTCTTAAACTTCTAGTTGCGAGTGCGAGTATAATTTTATGGAAAAAAAAAGGAAAAACGAAAACTTGAACAGATCTAAAAAGATTCAAAAAACTTGGAGTCTTTATATCAAATAAGAACTAATAATAATGAATGTTACTTATTGAAATAGATTCCAAACCCTAATAATGCTTCCATCACTACAAGAATTTTTGCTATAGGCAATGAAAAATATTTATTGCAGAAAAGAATTATTTGTTGTTAAAAGCTTTTACCAACGAAAAAACGGTTCCAAAAGATTTGCTGCAATAGGTTGGACGCTTAAAGTTCTTAGAAACGAAAAATATACTTATCGTTGTAAAAAACATGAAATTGCAATAATTTATTTTTTTGTTGTAGAAAACATATAATTGCAATAAGTTTATTTTTCGCTGTAAAAAAGAGTAATTGCAATAATTTTAGTTTTCGCTATAAAAAATGTATATATTTAGCAACAAAAAGTTTTTTTTTGTTAAATATAACTTTATGCAACTAACATTGTTTTTGTAAAATATAACCTTATACAACAAAAAATTAATATTTTTATTTTATTTTTATAATAAATTTAAATATATAATTGATTATATAGAATATTAAATTTTTTAATAAATTTAATATCTTTAATTAATAAATAAATATTAAATTTTATAGATCAAAATAACTGATTTTTGTTTCTAATGCCAAATTTAAATTATTTACTATTAAACATATATTGAACAATAAAAATACATTACATATATAAACAAGTAATACTAATGTCTTTACAAAAGATTAAAGTCACTAAATTCAAAATTCAACCTAGCTAATAAAACACAAATCTAACACATTACAAATCCGACAAGCCACTAGTGGCTTTCAAAATAGAGCTAATTCTCTCTACTAATCTACTTTCACATTCCGCAATAAACTTTTCTTGTTCTATCTTTTGAAGTGCTATGACATTTTCTAGCATGTTCACTTTGTCTCTTAAATGCATAACCTCTCCGATATTTGACTTAGTAGTAGACGGAGAACTACTTAACCGAGAATAAGACCTACCAAGGCCAGGAATAACTCTACTGGGTTTCGTACCACTCGATTCCTTGAGAATATTTATTGAAACGCCCAGATCTGGTTCTGATAAAGGAACATCAGGATCACTCTGAGATGCTTCTATATCCGTAAGTATGGTCTCCATCATCCCTTCCATTTTTTTCTAACAAAAATTTAAAAACTAAGACAGTTATAACATGATTCATATAAGCTTATTTACCTTAATAATGAAACAGTACAAGCATAATAAAAAGAATTAGAAAAGAGAGAAAAACAACAATTATAATAACTACAAGGTATTAGGCATAAGGTATTAGACATAGGTATTAACCAAACCACAATACACAAACATAATTCCATATTAATAATTCTAACTCATAAATAGTTGCAATTAACTAAAGACCATGACCTCTTATTAAAAAAGTAAACCAGAACTATATGAACATATCATAACATAAACTGTACAGACATGCATACATATATATTGCAAAGCAGAACAGTTAAGAGTTTAAAAGAAAAAGGAGAATAGTTTCATAACATAAACTGTACAAACATGCATACATATTATAGAGGAAGCATGCATTTCAACATTTATAGCAAAATTGTGATGCTTAAGTTAAAAAAATAGCAACTTTGAGATGGTTATTAACAAAGTAATAATTTTAAGATACACTTACAAAGTATTCTTGGGCAAGAGGTTGATTTGAACGCACGTAAAGATCTTTGAAATTTTCAACTTCGGGAAATTTTGATCCTGCTGCTCTTCTTTTGGCAATTCGATAAGTAAGAGGAGTCGGTCCAGAGTGGTGATATATCTTTCTCTTGCTGCAATTTACTTTATTGATATCCGACCTATGCTGCAAAACTCAGTAAACATAAAAGGGTTGTAAACAACGAAGTAATAAATATACATTAGAAGATAAAACAACTGAAGAAGTGTTACTTACTAACCTCCAAATTCTTATTGTTAAACTTAATTAGGTATCCCAAATATGAAATAGTTACAAGTATTAAAGATAATTTATGTGAAAGCCAAATTAATAGAACTAAAAACAAGGCTCAACAATCAATTTTAAAAAAATTATTACCTTAAATTTGTCAGAGTTGAAATGCTCGCAGAGATATATCCACTGGTCGTGATTTTTTTCACCAAGCATCTCGATAGGTGGATTGGCTATTACATCCTCCTTATCTTTCCACAATTTGTAGTGTGCATGAAGCATGCATTTCCAATCAGCATATCGTGATCTGAAATAGCGGTCAATGCTATTTGCAGTATCACTATGCTGAAAATTAATAACAAAGGTATCCTACAAAAAACATCAAATATCATATAATTAGCTAACTCAAAAATTATTTCAAAAGCAGTCAAATCTTCCAACAAATGATACAGACTGACTCAAAACGGATAATATCATTTGTACAGACAATCAATCTCGTATCGCCAATTCTTTTTTACAGCTCTCAAATAAGAGAGCATTTTCTGGATCAGTAATGGCAGCATATAAGGAACACTACAGACAGTTCCTGTATTCGGCTAAATGTAACACTTGCATAACTTCTGCTTTGTAATCCTCCCTTAGATAGCAAGACTATACCGGAACTCGTTTGCCTCGGTACCGGTCGAAAATTGAGCTGATAAATGGTTGTTGTAAAATCCAACCAAGAATGGGTATCATTTGTATAAGCACCGACAACGTTGGCCAGAAGCCATTGAAGAGTACAATAAACCCATACGTCTCTAGTATCATCCCAAACACAGGCCACCCAGTTACAACAAAGAAGAAGCCAGTTCCAAAAGAAATAGTTCCCTTGAAATTCTGACGTTTCATCATAAACTGAACGGTGGACTTGAGACCTATAGTTAGACTAACCCCAGAGAAGAAGAGGATATTTCCCATGGCAAGTAATCCTTTGTCAAAGAAGAACACTATTCCAAGAATCGTAAAAAATATGTCAAATCCAGTCAATCCCAGCCCGATTTTTTTCGGGTCATTCATTTCCCAGGAAACCATATTGAATGTGAAGGGCACTATTTGTTTACCAACTATATCTGGGAGAGATAAAGATCGATTGGATTTTCTGAAAAAAGAGGGAAATCGTGACGGAATTTTATTCTTCTCCTCGCTAACTCAAAAATTATATTCGTTACATAATATGTAACGAATCCATTCTCAAATATCTTAACTAACATTTAAACTAAAAGCTGTTAACAAAATTAAAATAGAACTAGTCAGTTTTCTAAGTCGATTTAAGATTTAAAGACCATCCAAAAAACTAAAAGCTGTTAACAATTAAAAAAAATGCATAAATCATATATTTTAACATACTTGTAGCGTCTGAAAATAAAGTTAAATCGAAAACCATTTGTTACCTGAAGCAGCTCGTACATTGACATCTTCGTATCTTCTGGAATTTCTTTTCATGACGGTGCCATCATTGGACATCTTGTTCGGACTATGACCCCAATTACATGAGATATGCCATAGTCTAATTCTTGCGTTGCCGCTCCTTTATGAATCTCGGAATACTTGTATTCGACACGTGATTATGGATCTTGGACGATTCTTGATAATCTGAGGGCACGATATTTTCCACGCTTTTTTTTTGCCTCTGTAAGTGAATCGGCAGGTCCACTATATGCAGATAAAGCTTTGCGACGTGCACTAAAGACCCGTTGTTCTTCAGGCAAAACCAATCCCTCTGATGCAGGAGTCTCAGGACCGGTGCCAGATCCGGACCCAGCATCCATGACCCGATCAGAGTTTGTAGGAAATGATAGTCTCATTGGTAAAACTCCTGATAAATATCAAATTAATTCAACTATATTCTGTTAACTCAAAATTATCACAAAAGTATTGTACATTACTAATCGCAGTCATTATGTAATAATCAAGCAATATTCAAAACTTCTCATAGGAAATTCACTTTAGTACAAAGGAAAGCTAGAATATTTCAATAACTGTTCTTTCACAAACTACCATATGACATTATGCTATTCTATTGCAAGTCAAGTTACAGACTACCATATGACCTATTCAGCCTACTGATATGGAGACCATCATATAAACCTACTGCTATGAAACTGAACCTACTGTTATGAACCTGAATCTACCGATATAAATGTACTAATATGAACCTACTTATATAAATCTACAGATATGAACCTCAACCTACTAATATGAACCTAATGGTATGAGGACTATAGTAAGGATGCACTAATGTTTCTAAAATTAGGACCAGATTTGATAGACTCGTTGTCTCACCCAAAGTTGACTCATCTGGAAATCTGCCATACTAACAAGCTACAACACTACCAAAAAACAAAGTTGCTTGCAAAACATAAAGATGAACGAAAATTTTCACACAGAAAAGCTTATTCCCTTGAGAAATCTGTTGTAACTCTGTCAGACCAAAAATTAAAGAATGTTTTTGTCTTCTAATCCTTCTGAAGTTGGAAACTGTGAACAACTAAAAAAGTTAATCTTTTTACTTGAATTTCATTGCATTTTCTGGAAATTGAAACAGAGCACAAATGTTGATACTGGTTATCAGAGTAGGTGCTGAGCCCAACTTACAGTCACATAATAAGATTAAAATAGAACTTAGGAGAAGGTACACTCAGACACAAGAAATCTATAGGGATTCAATTGCTATAAGATTATGCTGTTCAATTGCAAATAAGCAAACAATCTGAAAAAGAAATCAACTTTAAACATGCAAACAAACAATTTGTCTCACTTACTAGAGAGAATTGATGTCGTCGATCTGCAGCAAAATGCTCACTTTTCTATTAGGTTCTCTTTCTCCGACTAGGAATCAACAAAAAATTCTCACTTTCTATTAGGTTCTCCAGCTATGAATCCTTCTCTCTCTCTTCATTGAAACTCGGCTGTTATAGTAAATTGAGAGGAGAAAGTTACCGAACAAAAATTGGGCAAAAAGGGGGAAAATAAAGAAAGGAGGTTTATGAGAGGATAGGTAGATAAAAAGACCCACGTTTGTAGTAAAGTTGGTTGGTGGGATGGGTAGATAAAAAGACCAAGTTTTCATTATTTAATGAAAACAGAAACTAATTTCAATGGTTTCTTTGTTTAAAAGTGAAGATATTAATTTAATACCAATTTTAAAAATATTTTTTTCTAAATTATAATTATTTTTTGCGATATTATTTTTACAAAATATCAATTTTTTTTAATCAATCTAATAATTCTATATTGCGTTCAATGATAATTACTATATCATATAAAAGTATTATTCAATTTTTTTTATTCCAAACTCTAAAAGTATATAAATAATTTTGTTTTTCATCTTTTCCATTTGTTATTTAAAATTTCTTCAAAATTTCAAAATATCTTTAAAATAAAATTTAATATAAATTATTGAGCTTACCACTTTTATTTTGAATTTATATGAAAACTTAAAGATTATTGATTATATCTTATTCAATATAGTCTGTGTATTTAATTAATGGCTTAGACTAGTGTTAAGTTTATTTATCAAAATCAACCTTAATATCAATTTTATATAAAAAGGCTAGTAAGATCTTAAATAACTCGTTACAATAATAATAGTAATAATGTTATCAGCATTATAAAATAAAATAAAATACATATTTTTTCTAAATACATAAAGGAAAAATTATGTTATTGCGCTGATTTGTTTTTTAATTATAAATTTTGTAATTAAAACTAATTTACTAATTTTATTTTTTTAAAAAAAATATGATTCTCACATAAATATATGATTAATAATTTTGACAAATTAATGTTTATTTTCGATGAACTAATAAATATTTTTTAAGATTAATTTAAAAGTTAGTCTATTTAATTGATCTTGAAATTTTAAAAGATTCTTTTGGTTTCAAAATACAACTAAGTTGTTATTTTTTATATTAAAACCATCATCATTTAAAAACTAAATTATTTCGAACAATATATTAAGTGGACCCAAATTCAAGTGTTTTTATATTCTTATCGAGTTTCACATTTTCCATCCCAATATTTCAAGAACAAATATTTTAGTAGAAAATTTTGAGTAAACAAATCTCTCATTTCTTCTCCAAACAACAAAGATACCTCCCAAATGAAAATATAAGTTATTTTATGTTTTATGGTTTGATTTGTCTTTTTAGTTTTGTATTGATTTTTGCTAGCTTTTCATTAGTTAAATCTAGGGTTTTAATCGAGTTCAGAATAATATATTAGTTTGCATGTGCTTGATTTTTGTTAGAACATTTTTCGTGTTATGATTTATAAGTTTTTTTAGAAGTTTTGTCGAAGCACGAGTTGTTATGTTTCACCTGGTCTTTGTCGCTTTTAGTGTTTCTAACATACGATGGTAGAGTAAAAGCTTTACAATTGCAGTGACATGTATTTTTCCTCATGATTTGACTTATGTTTTAAATACATCTTAAATATTTATTGTTGTTTTTTTGTAGTAAAAAGATACAAACGAGACAAGGTCAAAATCCCGAAACGACGATGTTCGGACGAAGAAGGCGGGAAAAAATCTTCACATACAGGGCATACCAAATAAATCAAAATTGGTTCACATTATGTCGAAGCAAGCAAGCATTCCCAGTATACGCAGTGGTTGTTGCGATGTAGCAAGTTTGATTTCGTTACACCAAGTTTGATGTCGTTAGAAAACTAATTATGGGTGGTGATGACGAAGGACCACTAATGATAAAGAATCACAAGTCATCTTACTTGATTCCAAATTGATTCTTTGTTTGGATTTAACATATGACTTGTGATTCACATTTAACATATGATTCTCAATTTAGATAAAAAAATATGGAATTCACTTGTTATTCATATTTAACCATTAATTCTCAACTCATATTTAATAAATGAATCGTGATTCTCGTTAATTATGAGTTCATATTTAGCAAATGATTCTCAGACATATGATTTTTAATTGTCATTTGACCCATGATTCTTAATTTGTAATTAACTTAATATTCTCAGTTTGAATTTCATACATGCTTCATTACTCATGAGCGATTCTCAATTCGTATATAACCCTCGATTATCAGTTTGGATTTAACACTTAATTCGTGATTCGTATTTAACAAATGATACTCGGATCGGATTTAACCTTGATCGTTTTGGATTTAACACATGACTTGTGATTCCCATTTAACCTATGATTATCATACTATTTATAACAAATTGTATGTTATTCGTGCTAAACTCGTGCTTTATGATTCGTATTTAACCCTTGATTCTGAATTCAAGTTTAATAAATAATTCACCATTCGAGTTTAACAAATAATAACACATAGTTCTCAATTTAAATTTAACATATGATTTTTAATTCGCAATTGACCCATGATCCTGAGTTCACCGTTTAAATTTCATACACGATTTACTATTCTTATATAGTTTTTGATTCTCAGTTTGGATTTAACATTTTATTCATGATTCGCATTTAACAAATGATACTTAGATTGGATTTAACACATCACTTGTGATTCATGTTTAACCTATAATTTTTAATATAGATATAACGAATGATCTTTATTCGCTTTTAACCCCTGATTTGTTATTCATATTTAACCATTGATTCTAAATTAGGATTTAAAAGATGATTTGTGGTTCTTAATAAAAAAAATTAGTTCGAATTTAATAAATGATTCTCAAATTTAACACATGATTTTTAATTCACATTTGACCCATGATTCCTAGTTTGCATTTAACTCATGATTCTCAAATTAAATTTCATACACGATTCTAAAGTTATACGTGATTCTCAGTTCATATATAATCTTTGTATCTCAGTTTGGATCTAATACTTGATTCGTGATTTGCATTTAATAAATGATAGTCTGATCAGACTGAACCCGTGATTCTCTGTTTGGATTTAACACATGATTTGTGATTCGTATTTAACAAATGATTCTCAATTTTGATATAACAAATGATTTGTCTTTCCCCTTGATTTGTAATTCATATTTAACAATTGATTTTCAATTCAGATTTAATAAATGATTCGTGATTCGCCTTTAAAAAATAATTCTTAGTCAAGATTTAACATATAATTCTCTCTTCAGATTTAACACATGATTTTCAATTCGTATTTTTCCAATGATTCTCAGTTTGTAATTAACTCATGATTCTCATATTGAATTTCATACACGATTCATTGCTAATACATGATTCTTAATTCGTATATAACCTTGATTTTTTTGTTTTGATTTTAAACATGACTTATGATTCATATTTAACCTATGATTCTCAATTTAGATCTAACAAATGATTATTAATTTGAGTTTAACTCGTGATTTCTGATTCATATTTAACCATTAATTCTCAACATAGAAATAATAAATGGTCCGTGGATTCGTGTTTAACAAATAATTTTCATTTTGGATTTAAAAAATAATTCCCAGTTCACATTTAACCTATAGTTTTCATTTCATATTTGATCAATGATTCTCAATTCACATTTAATTCATGGTTCTCAGTTTGAATTTCATACACGATTAATCGTTCATACATGATTCTTAGTTCATATATATATATCTTGATTCTTAGTTTAGATTTAACAGTTGATTCGTGATTCACATTTAATAAATGATACTCTGATTATATTTAACATTTAATTCTCTGTTTGGATTTAAGCTTTGATTCTCTACTCGGATTTAACCTATGATTTCTCAACTTAAATATAACAAATGATCTATGACTTACGTTTAACTATGATTCATATTCAATCATCGATTCTCAATTTGGATTTAATAAATGATTCGTGATTTCCAATGAAGCTTGTAACGCCTTGAAATTTTTGCACAAAACACAAAATTTGATAAGAACTAAGGAGAAAATCAGCTGGAGGTATAATTCAAGGTAATATAATAAAAGGACTTACGATTACTCCTTCAGACGAGGTTCAATTTTGATGGTCTGGATTCAGAAATTTCTTTATCATTCTCTTAAGATCTTGAGACGAAGATAAATTTTTGTTTCCAAAATTTGTCTGCCTCCAACAAGTCATCGATAATATTCAAATCATCATCCAGTGTTAGATTGTAAAATGGAAGTACTGGTCCCTTCGAAAATCCCTTCGAAAATTTGGCCAAGGAAATGAAGTCTGGATGCAGATCGGATTTAACATATGATTCTCACTTTGTATTTAATAATTGATTATTAGTCCATATTCAATACATGATTCTCAGTTTAGATTCAATAAATGATTCATGGTTCAATTCTAACGAATAATTCACATGAGTCTTAGTCTATATATATATATATATATATATACATAAAAAATATATAAAGATTATGATTTTATATTTAATGAATTTTTGTTGTAACTTTATTTATGTTTTAACCAATTGTAGTGGATAATGACAAGAGATATAACAAAATAATATTTATTTGCCATTTTTTAAATGGTGAAAACGTCTAAACAACAATTAGTGAGCTAATAAAATTAAGAAGAGATCTAACAATTATAGAAGAGATCTAACAGTTATAGATCTTTCAAAAAGATGTCGAGGTATAATATAACCCTAAATAAAAGTTTCAATATATTTAATCCTCACAAAATATAAACCTTATTCAGAAAGATATTCATTTTCTAGCTCATCCTTATCTTCAGAGTTGCTATCATATGTATCTTCATCATTCGAATCAGAAGAATTATCAAGCAGCTCCTGATTAAGTTGGTGAAATGGTAAATTATAATGAGAAAAATCAACAATTAATTCAGTAATTGGAGTAGAAACACTGGGAACATCATTAAGCACAAAAGGCTCCATAATATTAGTGTTGTCTTTAAATCCATCTGGCATCAACACGGATGTAGACGAATCTTCTTGGTATGCAACTGGATCTGTCTCATTGTCGCTAGGACTGCCATTTTCTTGAATAGGTAATTCCCATATGTTTCGATGATGCATATTTTGAACGATCATCCAATCATCACCTAATTTGGAGTCTGGTATATTAAAAACTTGTTTTGCCAAGATAGCAAGAATATATCGATCATCTTCACAAATTCGCGTACTCGTGTTAACTGATATGAATCCTTGATCCTCTTTTATCTTTGTATCATACCAGTCACATTCAAATAAATGTGATGTTTTAAAATCTTTGTAAACAATACTAGTTACACTTTGTGACTTGCCATAAAATTTTACTTCATTCGATTCAACATCACTAATTACCATAACACCACTATTTTGAGTTGTTCTTCTATCATCTCGCTCTGCAATTAAAAATTTAATAGCACCATTCAAAATACACCCGCTAGCCATCTGAGAACGAATTGGACCTCTAGCAAGGGCATACAGATCATCATTGTAGTATGCACTATTTTTCAAGCGAAGTGATTGAACCTACAAAAATTTAAAAAAATTATTAAAAGTATTAAATTTCACTCATATAGTATTTTTTTTAGTTATATGAGGGATACTTACATGAGTAAAAAACCAATCAGGAAACATTTCATAATGTTGTTTTCATAAAATCAGTTGGGTACTTCCGCATCATTTCATTCTTATGACCCGATAACAAGTCTCTGATTTCATCACAATTCTGAAGAACACACCAATGAGCTTTCATTAATTGAGCCTCATCAAGAATTACTGTAGTTGGATGAATGCCAAAAGGCTTTGCAGCATCAGAAAATACCAAAAGAGAACCACGATTATCATTTCTAGGTATCTCAATACTTTCACATTCTGAAGCATTAATATACATCTCACAATATGTAAGAGACTCATTAGAAATATATGCTTCCGCAATGGATCCTTCCGGTCTTGCTCTATTTGCTACGTAATTTTTATATTTCCCAAGTAATCTGCATAAAATTGACAATATTAGCAAAATAAAATATGAATAAAATTTATTCATAGTTCAAAATATGTGTTATTTATTTACCTCTCAATCGGATACATCCATCGAAACTGCACTGGCCTAGCTAACAATGCCTCGTCTGCTAAATGTATCATAAGATGTGGCATTATATCAAAAAATGACGGTGGTAAAATTCTTTCTAATCTACAAAGAATGATAATTATATCATCTTTTAGTTTTTGTACATCTTCTTTTTTCAATTCTTTCGCGCAAAGTTGGGAAAAAAATCGTGACAATGCTACAATAGTCTCAACAATATCTCTTCCAAAATAAGGTCGAATACCAACTGGAAAAATTCGTTGTAGTAATACATGACAGTCATGACTTTTTAATCCTCAAAGTTTCCCATCATCCATCTTCACACATCTAGATATATTCGCGGCGTAACCATTGGGATACCGAATCGTTTTTAACCAATTAAGAAATTCTTTATTATGATTTGGTTTTAATGTATACGACGGATGTCTTTTAACCCATTTGTCTCCTACTTTAGTCAGCCATAATTTTTTTCGTATATTCATCCGTTCTAGATCTTGACGAGATTTAAACGTGTCTTTGGTTTTCCCTTCAATATTAAGCACTGTCCCAACAATACTATCACATACATTTTTTTCTATATGCATTACATCGAGATTGTGTCTAATCTTTAATTTTGACCAATACTCAAGCTCAAAAAAAATACTTTTACCTGTCCAGTTCATATGGGAAGTTGGCCTTAGAGTTTTTCTTTGTTTGTTACTTTGGTGATTACCAATTTGACCAAAATCCAGTTGATTTATATACTCAAATATCTCATCACCTGACCAAATTCTTGGTCTAACATTTCTCTCTTCTTCACCATTAAATTTTATTTTATCTCCACGCCATTCATGTGAATCATGTAACCATCGACGATGACCCATATAACAAACTTTACCACCGTGCCATCCTGAAGTAACATCATTGAGACAAACTGGACATGCTTGATAACCTTTAGTAGACCATGATGATAACATTCCATATGCGGGAAAATCACTTATTGTCCACATGAGAGCTGCTTTCATGGTAAATAATTTGTTCGTAGATTTATCATAAGTTGATACTCCATTCTCCCATAAGTCTTTAAGTTCATCAATCAAAGGTCGAAGATATACTTCAAGGTCTTTACCAGGTGATTGTGGTCCTGGAATCAATAAAGTCATCATAGTGAATTCTTTTTTCATACACATCCATGGAGGTAAGTTATAAGGCACCAAGACTACTGGCCATGTGCTATGCGATGTGCTTTGATTTCCAAATGGATTAAATCCATCCGTTGCATGTCCTAGCCTTACATTACGAGATTCTATTGCAAATCTAGGATAAGTCATATCAAAAGTCTTCCATGCTTCACGTTTTTCTTTGTGCCATCTCATTTGTTTAGCTGTATGCCTTGACATGTACAAACGCATCAATCTTGGCTTTAATGGAAAATATCGCAAAATCTTATTCGGAACTCTTTTCTTATTTCTGCCTTGAGATACATGCTTATATCGTGGTGTCATGCACACCGAACATTCTTCTAAATCTTTATTTTCCTTGTAAAATAAACAACAATTATGCTGGCATGCATGAATTTTTTCATATCCCATCCAGATATCTTTTAACATTTTGCGCGCTTTATAATGGTTGTCTGGTAGTAGGTTTCCTTCAGGGAGCATTTTTTTGAATAATCCTATAAAATAGTCAAAACAATTGTTTGACATTTTATAAGTAACTTTTCCATGTAACAACTTTACAACCGCCGTAAGAACTGAAAATTCTTCATGACCATGATATATTTTTTGTTCTGCATGGTTTAATAGTCTTTCGTACTTGTTTCCATCATCATCATTGCACATTGGAAAATCAAGATCTTCTTCCATTTGGTTGTCTACGCCATCTTCTGTTCTAGCATCAAACGTTGATTGATATGGATACACGTCATTTATCATATCCATTGTTGCCTCATTCAAATTGAAGTTTTCGACATTCTCATATGTATGATTCAAATACGACGAGGTAGAAGAATTATCAAATGTTCCACCATGATGAATCCATTGTGTATACCCACTGGTCATCCCATTTGTTGCCAAGTGAGATTCAACAACTTCAAAATAGTGCTCAACGTAGTTGTTACACTTTTTACATGGACACCAAATTTTGTTGTTATTAATAACGGCATTTTGTTTTGCAAATGTAATAAACTCGATTATCCCGTCCACGTATGCATCATCAGATTTGTTTGAAATATTTATCCAACTTTTATCCATAGTATTCCTGAAAAAATAAATAGTATGAAACAAAAATTAATATCCATACTATTCGTGAAAAAATAAAAATATGGAACAAAAATTAAACGTACATATAAGTGTTTTTATTTTTTTTATGTTTAATATTAATATATTAATAATATAGTTTTAATAGTATAAACATTAAAACTTATATTAGATATAGTGTTTTAAAACAATATATTAATGATTTAATTTTGATAATATTATCATTTCAATAAATATACATACATATATATATATATATATATATTTAATTTTCATAATATGAATATTTTAAATTATATTATTTATATGTTTTTTAAAATTAAATATTTTTAAAATATCTATAAAATATATTATAGCATATATATATATAGGATGCGAAAATACTTTTAACTAAATATGTGTAGATAAATTTAGAATATATTTTGTTGTGTACATTTAAAAATAAATAAATCAACTAAATATTTCAAATATGTTTAAATATATTTGAAGAGATACTTTAGCATTTTCAAAATATTTTAGTATATAAAGAGGAGGATCGAATATTTTTAATACTAAATTAAAAATATATACTTAACTTTTTTTTGAACAAATCTATATTTAATTTAAATATTTGAAATTATTGTAAAAAATACTTTAGAATATAAGAGGAGAAGAAAATATTTTGTATTTGATATTTTTAATATTAATAGAAGATATTTTAGTATATATATTTGTAAAAATATCTTTTAAATCGAATAATTTAAATATATTTTTAACATCTTTAAAATATATTTTAGCATTGGTGAAATTTTTTAATTCAATATTTCAAATAAATAATTTATATACCTTAAAAGTATATTTTAGCATATAATTGGAGAAAAATATTCTAAACTAATACTCTAAATGTTGCGGTTAAATATATATGTATATTTAATAAACATAAATAAGAGCTTTTCAAAAAATATATGTTGAATTAATTTTTTAAACAACTTTAACTTCTCTACCATATATTTTAGTATATATATAGCACCGGCATATTTATTATCAGCAACTTTAATATTTTTAAAATAAGAGAAGAACACTAACCTCAACTTGTTGGTAGTATAATTTAAACACTAATCCAAACTAATTTAGTTGAAAACAATTCGTGATGGGTGATGTGAGAGTGATCGTGGAATTGAGGATTTGAAGTGATGGGTGATGTCAAAGTGATCTAACCCTTTAATTTATAATGGTTGGTAGATCTAGTTGGTTAGGAAAATAAGGAGCCAAAATAGAAGATAGATCTAATTTGGTAAGGGATTGAATAAAAATAAAAGATAGAGTTAAATAATTAGAAAGAAAAAAAAATTAGCTAGTTGGTTAGAAAAATAACGATTGAAAATAAAAGATAGAATTTGTTAGAAGATTGAATAAAAATAAAAATAAAAATAAAAAATAGAGTTAAATGGTTAGAAAGATAAGAGTAAAAAGGTTAAACAAATAAAGTTAGACCGCAAAATAATGCTCATTTTTCTCCCGAAAAGTATAGAAAGAGCCTTAAATAAAGGCTAAAACTGATAATATCTTTAAGCTTTAGTTCTAATTAAAATTCACAATATGAGTTCTTCTTCCATAATTAAAATTCACAATCTCAGTTCTTCCTCCATAATTAAAATTCACAATTGGTGGATTTTGTTCTACTTCTACTCTAATCTATTTGGCTCAGGTAAGTATTTTTGGGATTTTTTTTAGTTATGTTTCACTTTTTACAAATCAAAAAGTGTAAAGTCTAATCTGTGTTAAATTTTTTATGGTCTATTCTTGTTTGAATAGCTATAAAATCTGTGTAATTGCAAGTAATCATGGATGTTATGGTGGATTTGCTTGTTTTTTTGGGAAGTCGGGAACTTTGTCTCTTGATTCACCTAGTTTTTCTTATATTTGATTAATAGCTCTGCTTTGTTAGATCAATTGATTAAGAAGTTCATTGTAATAATTGATTCCTTTCAATCTTTTAGATTCGTTCATCTTCGGTACCTATTAGCTGGATATCGAGTTTGGAGTGTTTTTAATTCTAGTAGCTTTTAGAGATAAACTATTAAGTTTTGATGGATTTGTCATCTAAGTTTGTTTCAGCTGTGATTGTGTACAGAAAGATAATGTGGTATCGTTAATTCCTCTTTTAGGTTATTAGGAGGATCATAAAAACTCATTTGTGATGGAGTTAGCTTTTCTGGTGAACTATGAAAGTTAGAGTTCTATTATCAGTCTTTGCTTAGGAGCAACCTGCAGGCGAAATAAATTAGGAAAGACAAACACAAATCTCTTAAAATGATGTTAATTTTTATCATTTCTCCCCAACAATGATTTAAAGTAAACCTATTGCTAGATATTTCAAAATTTGATTTTGTATGATAAACCTAAATTCAAATCTGGTTTTGTTAGGAAGCCAAAGGGTTCAGAATTGCTAGCAACTGTTTTTAAGAAATAATGTGTTGAGACATGTGACGTCTATGTTGTATGTAAGGAACAAAATCTGTGCCTCGTTGAATTGATAGTTTGTATCTTGGTGGTAGGTTGGGCATTTGGAATTCCATAAGATAACATAATCATGCACATATCTAATAAATAGTCATTCGATCCTTCTTTATTTCAGAAAACCGCGCTAGATTTTCAGATTTTTTCATAGAAGGATGTACACAAGTTCTTAAGGATCAGTGTCTGAATCAGCTAATGCATTTGAGGAATTCACAAAAACCAAGCATTTGGGAGTTACTTTACTCTCACAATATACCTCTTCAGTTTTTCATACTTAGGCAACTGCCTCTTTATCAATAGAGACTATCGTTCACGTAAAAAGGAACCCAACAAGCTATGATAACAACATTAAGAGCACTTCCTTCCAGCAGTTCAAGTCAATATATCCGGCAGTTGTCCATTAGGTACATTCCTCTTTACTGTTTAATTGTGACTTCTCGTTAGTCTCGAAATGAAGGTTGAGTTATAATCTTGACTGCCTCTTTTTAGTTAGATGTACAGGCTGCAATAGTACGTTAAGGATCTAGTTTTAAAACACAGTTCTCGTGTATGGAAATTATTGTGAAGAGCTTGTCAGCATGCAAACCCAGAAATAGTTTATGCATCTTCCATACTAGGTCCAGCTAGGACAATCCTGAAGATCTTAAAAAAGAATAGTTCAAGTCTTTCTTACTGCAAAATCTTGGTTGAATCACTAGTTTTTCCAATTATCTTTTATTAAACCAGGTCGGAAGCAAATTAAATGAAATTTGACATGCAGTTTCATTCTCTTTTGGCCAATTTTGTATTGTGTTTGGTGTCTTGGTTACAGGTGCAATTACCTTTTTCTTCTCAATTCCAATAAGAAGAAGTTAGCGTGGTTGCTGCCCTTGAAAGAGTGAAGTTGCTGAGAAAAGTATACCGAATAGAGAGTAAGGCGTGTGATTGTCATGAAAAAAGTTCAAGAGGCGAAAGCTCTGCGAGCTGCAGAATTTTGTGACGGATAGCTGAACTTATTGCCCTTGGGGATGAGCTACTGGTTCTTTCTCTCAAAGTAATCTAATTGGTGAAGGAGAGTTTGGAAAAATCTATAAATGTAGAAGAGTTTTTAAGGAGGTAATTTGTGTATATTTAGTGATGGCTAACAAACAGATAGTTATAGTTTGGTTATGGCTCAACCAGAAGAGAGTTAGGCTCAATTTAATGATTTTTTAGCTTAAGCTCAAACTTTAACATAGACTTGAAATAATTATTTTTTTGGATATAACATTTTGATATGACTCACAAGTATTTCATCAACCTTACTTACATTCATACTCGTGATATTTCCGTAACAGGTTGAAGTATTAAGCTAATCGCCATCCCCATGTAGTTTTGCTACTTGGAGAATGCCCTGAGAATGGCTGTCTCTCTGAATACATAGAAAATGGAAGCCTAAAAGACTATTCTCCACCAAGAAAGGAAACCATGTCTCCCACGGATAATCTTTGAAGTTGCTTGTGGGATTGTGTTCTTACGCAACTCAAAACAAGAGCCTATCTTACACCGAGATCTATATGAAGTCCGATTCTATTTTGTTAGACAAAAATCGGAGATGTTGGTCTAGCTAAATATGTTTTTATACTTTATGATGTCTCGGAAAATCAATTTTTGAATATTAAGGCAGCAAAAACTATAGGACCAAAATAGAATATATATGTATGGGAATTATATATTTTTAAATATTTATGGTGGGATATCTAAATGTCTTTTAACAAATGTAAAAAAACATGAAAAAGGGTCGCAAGATACTGTTCTTAGTTCTTGTATTCATATCTCTGGTTTGCATTTATTTTATTTTTTTTAGCAAGAAACAATCTAATTTATTTAAAAATAGAAGAGTAAACTATACTACAGAGATTGAGAAAGATAGCAGCTCTTGAAAGTTTATCGAGGGAGGTAGAGATTTCATCGCTGTTCGAGAGAGAAAAGTAAGAAAAAACCTTTATCGACGAAGATGGCAGAGGGAACTATTCCGCTACTGAGCTCCTCTGGTCGGTGAGGCGGACGCGGCGGCATCGAGGACGACAAATTGGTGTTTGAGACGTCGGAGGGGATCGAGCCGATCGCCACGTTTTCTGATATAGGGATAAAGGTCGACCTACTCCGCGGAGTCTACGAGTACGGGTTCGAGAAACCGTCTGCCATCCAACAGAGAGCCGTGATGCCTATAATCCAAGGCCGAGATGTTATCGCTCAGGCTCAGTCCGGTACCGGAAAGACTTCGATGATTGCCTTAACTGTTTGCCAGATTGTGGAGACGTCTAACAGAGAGGTTCAGGCATTGATATTGTCCCCAACAAGGGAATTGACATCTCAAACAGAGAAGGTTATACTTGCCATTGGGAATTATATTAGCATACAAGCACACGCTTGTGTTGGAGGCAAAAGTGTTGGAGAAGACATTAGAAAGCTGGAAAACGGTGTCCACATAGTCTCAGGAACTCCTGGCAGGGTATGTGATATGATAAAGAGAAGGAGCTTACGTACGAGAGCTATCAAGCTCTTGATTCTTGATGAATCGGATGAGATGTTGAGCCGAGGATTTAAGGATCAGATCTATGATGTTTACAGATATCTTCCACCTGATCTTCGAGTCGTCCTAATTTTTGCTACTCTTCCTCATGAAATCTTGGAGATTACAAGCAAGTTTATAATAGACCCTGTGAGGATCCTTGTGAAGCGTGATGAGTTAACTCTGGAGGGAATCAAGCCATTTTTTGTCGCTGTTGAGCGGGAGGAGTGGAAATTTGACACTTTGTGTGATCTGTATGACACTGTTACTATCACTTTAGTTGTTATCTTCTGCAACACAAAGAGAAAGGTGGACTGGCTAAGTGAGAAGATGAAAAACAACAATTTCAGTCTCATAAATGCATGGAGACATGCCTCAGAAAGAGAGAGATGTTATTATGGCACAGTTTAGATCAGGTGAAAGCCGTGTTCAGATCACCACTGATGTATGGGCCCGAGGGCTAGATGTTCAACAGGTTTCTCTAGTGATCAACTATGATCTTCCAAACAACCGTGAGCTTTACATTCACAGGATCGGTCGTTCTGGCCGTTTTGGACGCAAGGGTGTTGCCATCAATTTCGTGAAGAGTGATGACATCAAAATTCTTCGAGACATCGAACAGTACTACAGTACTCAGATCGATGAGATGCCGATGAACGTTCTGATTTGATTTGAGAAAAGAGCACTGTTTAAAGTTGTGTGTGACATGTCTCTGGTGTAATGTGTTTTTCTAAAGCTGCGAGGATTTATTGTGATGGTTCTGCAATGGCACTGAACATATTAGGATAGTTTGTTGATTTTGCATAGGATACTCCCCTCCTACTAGGGTTGATACCTATTTATTTCCAGCCGTACCAAGTTCTTTTCGATTGGTTTTGTATTTCACATTAATTTGGATATCAAGGATCTTGCGAAGCTTCTGTTAGTGAATGCTAAGTTCCATTTCATTTTGGCTGGTTTGTATTTCACATGAATTTGGGGTATAAAAAAACTATACTACAAGATACCAAATTTAACAAAGTTGCAAACCAAACAAGATAATTAATTTGCAATTAAATTCGAGTCAAGAATAAGCTTCATATCCATCAAAAACCTAATAATATTTCCATGTAAAGTTTTTAGCTCAACACTAGTAATAAAAAATGATATTATCCTCTTATAATTTATGTCTCCATTTAGCCAACCACTCATCATCTTTATTTGTCTCTCTATATACATAATTAAATTTAATCCAAGATCTAAGATCACTAATATCCAATTGTTAATTCTTATGAATCCAAAACTTAGAATAAAATTTCACAACATTAATCGCCACTTTAAAATCCTCCTCAATATTATCAACAACCAAAGTAACCAACTTCCAATAACAAATGTTAGCACAATATTCTGTCCATAAATCATTTTCGATTCATTTAAATTAATTAAAACAAACAACTATATCCTCATTCGCATAACGTATACTTCATCCAACGGTACATTCGTCATTGCGACATGAACCATCAAACTAAGTTTCAAATGACTTTTAAGAGTTTAAATCCACCACATCTATTTACCTAATTATGACCAAAATACAATTAAAATGAAAATTAAGACAGTTAATCACCTTCATATTGTATTAGGAATACAAAAAGTCATCACGTAAACAAATATGGTCCAAAATCTCATGTTGAGAGCTTTTGTAGCATACACATTTTGATGCAAGTTGAATTCTAATAAAATTAATTAGATCATTTTTTGCTAGTTCGCAATAGACAACCTTCCAAACCGAAAAGCAAAATTTATGAGGAACTATAAGTGTCCATATTGTATCATAATAATAAATCATATATTCATAAAAATATCCTAATAATTTATGCATTTTCAATCTATTGTTTTTGTCATTTCAATAATTTAACCTAATAATAAATCATATGTTTATAACTAAAAATAATAGTCTTTTCCATCTATTTTATTTTTCATTTCAATGATTTGTCTTAATAATAAACCATATATTTGTGATGAGAGATAATAAATAGAGAATAAATATTAATTTTACATATTTCAATTTACTAAAAGACTCGTAATCATTATAAAATTACAAAGCATACAAATAATTTCGAATATTGTTTCATCATTTATTAAAACTAAGTTTACTTAATAGCATGAAATTCAAAGGTTAGATTAACTAAAACATGTGTATACGTTTTTATTTTTTTGTTAGAATTTAGGAGAGGTAACAAACCATTGATATTTCAAATATATTATTTATTTCCTCGAATTGTATATGGATTGAAACATTTTTTGTTTTTGTTATAATTGATCCAAATTTGTACAAATTAGATATGAATTATTTTAGAAAAAAATCCTATTTGAGTTTAAAACTTTTGTTTAATAAAAAAATTAACAATTTCAAATGTATTACAAATATTTAAAGTTTTATTTTAATTATTTTGCAATTTTCACAAACTTAATATAAGGTATTAATACAAGTTTAGTTGTTGATTGAAATTATTTTATTAATAATTAATGAAAGATTGAAAAAAAATATTATCAATTTTAGCTAAAATATATCAATTCTATTTTTAATATATGTATTCGGTTTGGATTTTTTTTTATAAATAAAAATCGTTATAAAATTAAAAAATAACATACATAGTAAAAAACATACATGATTAATTTGTTACCTGTGTATTAAAATATTATTTAGATTTGCTAAGACCTATTCTCGACCAACTCATTAACTAAAAACGTTCTATCATCGATAGCAAATTACAAGATCAAGGTAAAACAATACTCTGTATATATTTAAATTATTTTATAATTTAATTAAGTTATTTTTATCAAATATAGCATGTACTTATAGTGGGTTATCAAAATTTTATAGCTTTTTAAAATAAAACTGCTCTAATTCGTCAAGTATAGAAATCGATATTATTCACTGTTATTTATTATGTGTCACAAGTGATAGTTATCCGAAATATAGTTATACTTAAAATTTATTTTTTTCTTGTACTTGTTATACTTTATGTCACATGAAGTTCAGGAGCACACATAATTCTTATGTACAAAATATGTTTAAAGAAGCACAACACATATAACAAAAATTAAAAAAATAACTAAAAAATATGTATCCATCCAACAAGATAAGGTGACAGTAAAATTTAAGAACAATTAAAATATTGGTATTATTTTTTAGACTTTTACAATCACTTATTAGATTATTATAGTTAAATATCTGAGAGATTTAATATGTAAAAAAACTTTATCAAGAATAAAATTATCATTTATTTATCTTTAATGCATTTAAACTGCATTTAAACTCTATTATTTATCGGTATTTTATTTATTTTCTCTAACTTGTTTGTATACTCTATTATTTATCGGTATTTTATTTATTTTCTCTAACTTGTTTGTATATCATTTATGGTTTGTGACCAAACCAAATCATTGTATTGTTTGTATATTTATCAATATATATTTATTATTAAAGATATAGTTTTATGCTTAGATTTTATTTTTTATTTTTTTGTTATTTAAATTTTAGATATGTTTGTTTTAATATTTAAAAATTATCAAATTACATATACTAATACAAATAATTTAGAACATTATTTAATGATTTTGTAAGATATTATATGAATTTTAAAAATCTATAGCATTTATAATACAAAAATATATGTTTGAAATAATGGTTTGCAATTTAAAAGTTTAATTAACCAAAACATTTATATGATTTTTCTTTTGTTGTTAAAGGGGTTTTCGAATGGTCAATAACAATGAAATTCACATATTTAGGAATTTTGAGGGTGTTGAATATTTTTATTTTATTTCAAATTGGAAGATGGTTTAATAGATTGAAAAACTTGGAGGGTGTAATAGACCGAGCTTATTTTTTTTATGTATTTTATTTCAAATATAAGTACCTTTTTAAAAATTGGAAAAGGTGTAACAGATTGAAAAATGTTTATTTTTTGTTTTTGTTATTACCTACATTTATAATTTCTATATGAACTATTTGTTACAAATTTATTTTTTTATAAACCTCCTTGGTGGGAGTGCGAGTATAATTTTATTAGCTTTTCTTATTACGTACAAATTTATTTATTTTTCATTTTAAATGTATAGTTTATTTTTTAAATAGTTATAAAATTAAATTCATAGTTTGTGAGGTACGATTTTTCTTTTTTAATTAATTTTGATATTAACCATTTAATCTAAATTAATTATATAATAGAAACTAATTAATATATATATATTAATTTATTAATTGCGATATTTAAAGTTTTAATTTAAATATTTAATAAAGTATTTAAAATATAACAATAGATTATTATTTCTTAATAGTTTTTAGTATTTTATCTATAAATATATTAAATATCGATTTGTCTCGTTTCAAATTAGTGGTGGAGCAAATAAGATATCCGATTTGCCCAATAGGATATCCGATATTTAAAAAGGGTATCTCATTTACCATTAATATTTTTTAAAACAAAATTTGATTATTTTATCTATAAATACCTCACCTACTTATTTAATCTTAGCTAATCTCTCAAATAATATATCACACAAATATCTAGTTCCTAAATCTCTCAAATCACAAATTTATTTCTACGCAATATCTAGTTCCAAAATCTTTTACACAAATATCGAGTTATTCAAACATTATGCTTCTATAAGTATAAATTTAATTGAATTTTTTTTAAAACAATTAGAGATATGCTTGATAAATCTAATAAATTTTTGAAAATATATAATATTTGAAAATATTTAAAACTATACTAAAAGATACCAAATTTAACAAAGTTGCAAACCAAACAAGATAACTAATTTGCAATTCAATTCGAGTCAAGAATAAGGTCCTTCATATCCATCCCTTGTTTTGTTTGGCCGAAACCCTGACTTCGGTTGAATTGCATCCATTCCCCGCCTCATCAAAAGCAGGCGTCAAGGAGGCAGCAACAACACAGAGCAGCTAAACATCCTTCAAGCATTCCAGAGCTCTATTGCTGTTCAGGAGGAGGCTGAGCATATTGAGGAACATAAGGAGGAGGGTATCCCTGAGGTGGATAACCCTGTTGCGATTTATTTATTTAATTTATAAATTTTCTGAAAAACAAGATACAACTTCAAACAAATTATAGCATAAAATTAGTTTTAAATAGATGAATAATATTATTTTAATTTAAAATATTACCATAAAAATATTTAATACCAATAATAAAAGACAAAATATTATAAATATATATACTTACACATATTTTGACTCAATTTTTATATATATATTTTGAAACAACCAAAACCGCTGCCACTTAGACTTTAAAATAAAAGAACTCTCTCAAATAAAATATTAAAATAAATAATATTTTATCCTATTAAAATTAACACAATTTAATAGTGAATTTAATGTTTCAAAATAAAAATATTTATTTTAAATAAAATTTAAAATAAATAATTTTAGAATTAATGGGTTGAGATCCAACGAGAGAGAAAGGGTTGAACTGTACCAGGTTTCAGATCGAAATAATGCTTCCATATAAATATTTTTAGCTGAACACGGTTAATAAAAAAAATGACATTATCCTTTTAGAATATATGTCTCTATTTAGCCAACTAATCACCAACTTTATTTGTCTATCTATAAACATGTTTAAATTAAATCCAAGAAGTAACGTCACTAATATCTAATAGTTAATTCTTTTGAATCGATAACATGGACTAAAATTTCACAACATTGATCGCCACTTTAAAATCATACTCAATAATATCGACAACCAAAGACATAGAGTAACCAACTCGCAATAAAAAATTATAGCACGATATTCTGCCATAAATCATTTTCATTTCCTTTAAAATAAGTAAAGCAAACAACTATATCCTCATTCAAATCACGTATACTTTATCTAATACCAACTATGTGATTTATAATACCGAAATATATGTTTTAAATAATGTTTGCAATTCAAAAGTTTAATTAACCAAAACATTTATATGTTTTTTTCTTTTGTTGTTAAAGCGGTAATCGAATGATTAATAACAATTGAAATTCACATATTTAGGAATTTTTAGGGTGTTGGAATATTTTTATTTTATTTCAAATTGGAAGAGGGTTTAATAGATTGAAAGACTTTGCGGGTGTAATGGATTGAGCTTATTTTTTGTTATTATATATATTACTTTAAATTAAAGTACATTTTTTTATATTAGAAAAGTGTTTAATAGATTGAAACCGTTTTATTTTCGCTTTTTGTTATTACGTACATTTTATAAGTTCTATATAAACTAATTTTAATTTTTTTATTAAACTCCTCGGTGCGAGTGCGACTATAATTTTATTAATAAGAAAGGACAAAACGAAAACTTGAACAGATCTGAAAAGATTAAAAAAACTTGGAGTCTTTATATCAAATAAAACTCATAATAATGAATGTCACTTATTAAAAAATATTCCAAAACCTGAATCTCAAAAGTGGATTGACGCTATGAAAGAAGAGTATAAATCAATGCAGGATAATGCGGTATGGGATCTTGTCCCATTACCTGAAGGGAAAAAGGCAATTGGTTGTAAATGGGTTTACAAAACCAAACGCGATTCCCTGGGTAATGTGGAAAGACATAAAGCACGTCTTGTAGCGAAAGTTTATACTCAGCGTGAAGGGATTGATTTTAAAGAAACTTTCGCTCCAGTATCGACGAAGGATTCCTTTAGAACAATCATGGCATTAGTTGCACATTTTGACCTTGAGCTTCATCAGATGGATGTTAAGACCGCTTTTCTCAATGGTAATATTGAGGAAACGATCTACATGATGCAACCAGAACACTTTGTAGAAAGTAACTCAAAAGATCTGGTTTGCAGACTTAAGAAATCCATTTATGGGCTTAAACAAGCTTCTCGTCAATGGTATCACAAATTCCTTGAGGTGATAGTCGGTTATGACTTTGAGATCAACTCGGTTGAGGATTGTGTTTATCACAAGTTCAGTGGGAGTAATTTTATATTTCTTATATTATATGTGGATGACATATTGCTTGCCTCGAACAATAAGGAATTGTTACACACTACAAAAAGATTTCTATCAGACAATTTTGATATGAAGGATCTTGGTGATGCCAGTTTTGTGTTAGGAATCCAGATACATCGAGATCGTTCTCGTGGTATTCTTGGATTATCACAAAAAGCATACATTAAAAGTGTGTTACAACGTTACGGATTGGCAGATTGGAAACCCCTAAGTACCCCTATAGCAAAGGGTGACAGACTTAGTCTGAGTCAATGTCCTAAGATAAAACTTGAGATTGAGGAAATAAAAACGGTCCCTTACGCTTCTGCAGTTGGGAGTTTAATGTATGCTCAAGTTTGTACTAGGCCAGACATTGCCTTTGCTGTAAACATGTTGGGGAGATATGTTAGTAACCCAGGAATGGATCACTGGAAAGCAGTTAAAAGAGTACTCCGATATCTGCAAGGAACAAAGGGGCACATGTTGACATATAGGAAGTCGGATAAACTGGAGATCATCGGGTATTCCGACTCGGATTTTGGTAGATGCGCAGTCACATTAAAAAGCATGTCAAGCAACATATTCTTATTGGCTGGAGGTGCAATATCCTGGAAAAGTGTAAAGCAAACAGTTATTGCATCGTCCACCATGGCAGCAGAATTTGTTGCATGCTTTGAGGCATCAAACCAGGCACTATGGCTGCGGAATTTTGTTACTGGATTACGCATTGTACAAGGGATAGAAATCCCTATGAGGTTATATTGCGATAACAATTCCGCAGTGCAGTACTCTAACAGCAACAGGAGCGCGTCTAAATCCAAACACATAGACATAAAGTTTCTATCTGTTAAAGAAAGAGTACAGATGGGTCAGATAAGTATAGATCACATCGGTACAAACTCCATGATAACAGATCCCCTAACAAAGGCGGTTTTGCCTAAGGTTTTCCAGGGACACACCATCAATATGGGTGTAGTTGATTTAGAGGATTGTTAGTTTCAGTGGGAGAGTTTGTAATAGGATCTGATGTTATATATTGTAGTATTGTGCACATTAAAGTTTATTGCAATATATATATGCTTGGAAATATTTATTGATATTTGTACTGTATTGGATCTCCAAAAGTAGGAACCATTTAAGAGTAGATATGTACGATTACAAGCCATATTACTCTTATACCACGCTCCATAATTGGCCCAAGTAATTGATTGATAATGGTAATGTGATTACTGTTGCATCCTATTGTTCACATTACGAGAAAGAGGTCTTTAGTCCTTTATTGTTATCAGTCATGTACGGGGTTGTACCGTTTGTCCATTGACAATGAATATAAGGATCCCATTAAAGTTGAATATGTATTCTTGAGTAGCATATGACGGTCCAAGTGGGAGATTGTTGGAATATATTTATTTAATATATTTATAGACTAACAATAATTTGGACCGATATGCTAAATAAACATATTCGATTATTGTCTTAAGGAAGTCCAAATTAAAAGTAGTCGAGTTAATTATTTAATTAACTAAATTGGACTTATGGGTAAAAAGGCGTTATGGGCTCAAGTGTGGTAACCGGGTTGAATTTGGGCACTGTGATGAAGAGGGCCCAAATCTCAACACTTAAGCCTGAATTAATAAATCAGGGATATAAATTGAATTATCAATTTATTGGGTTATGGTCCCGGACACAAGGAAGTAACATAGGATGGGCTTTACAATGTTGGGCTTCACATTGTAAAATCTATAAATAAGGGGCTAGGTTTAGGTATTTCATCACTCTAAACCCTAATCAGAAATACGGCCGCTTCCTTAGTGTCTGGAAACCTTTTTCTTCTTATCTAATCTGATTATGCAGGTCTCTTAGTTTCATAAACTGAATCGTCGGAGAACGTGGAATCGCTAAAGAACGCAAAAGAACGCTAGAGAATACTAGATGGATAGCAGCAGGCAAACCCGTAAGTATTCTTAATTTTCTGTTTCTTCTATTGATGAATCTAGCAAAAGGGTTTAACTTTTTCCGCGATTTGTTATATATTATTTGATGCGATTTCGGATAATATATAACATAAACATGTTTAAATTAAATCCAAGAAGTAACGTCACTAATATCTAATAGTTAATTCTTTTGAATCTATAATATGGACTAAAATTTCACAACATTGATCGCCACTTTGAAATCATACTCAATAATATCGAAAACCAAAGATATAGAGTAACCAACTCGCAATAAAAAATTATAGCACGATATTCTGCCATAAATCATTTTCATTTCCTTTAAAATAAGTAAAGCAAACAACTATATCCTCATTCAAATCACGTATACTTCATCCAATAACAACTATGTGATTTATAATACCGAAATATATGTTTTAAATAATGTTTGCAATTCAAAAGTTTAATTAACCAAAACATTTATATGTTTTTTTTCTTTTGTTGTTAAAGCGGTAATCGAATGATTAATAACAATTGAAATTCACATATTTAGGAATTTTGAGGGTGTTGGAATATTTTTATTTTATTTCAAATTGGAAGAGGGTTTAATAGATTGAAACACTTCGCGGGTGTAATGGATTGAGCTTATTTTTTGTTATTATATATATTATCTTAAATTAAAGTACATTTTTTTATATTAGAAAAGGGTTTAATAGATTGAAACCGTTTTATTTTCGCTTTTTGTTATTACGTACATTTTATAAGTTCTATATAAACTAATTTTAATTTCTTTTATTAAACTCCTCGGTGCGAGTGCGACTATAATTTTATTAATAAGAAAGGACAAAACGAAAACTTGAACAGATCTGAAAAGATTCAAAAAACTTGGAGTCTTTATATCAAATAAAACTCATAATAATGAATGTCACTTATTAAAAAATATTCCAAAACCTAATAATATTTCCATGTAAAGTTTTTAGCTCAACACTAGTAATAAAAAATGATATTATCCTCTTATAATTTATGTCTCCATTTAGCCAACCACTCACCATCTTCATTTGTCTCTCTATATACATATTTAAATTTAATCCAAGATCTAAGATCACTAATATTCAATTGTTAATTCTTATGAATCCAAAACTTGGAATAAAATTTCACAACATTAATCGCCACTTTAAAATCCTCCTCAATATTATCAACAACCAAAGTAACCAACTTCCAATAACAAATGTTAGCACAATATTTTGTCCATAAATTATTTTCGTTTCATTTAAATTAAGTAAAACAAACAACTATATCCTAATTCGCATAACTTATACTTCATCCAACGGTACATTCGTCATTGCGACATGAACCATCAAACTAAGTTTCAAATGACTTTTAAGAGTTTAAATCCACCACATCTATTTACCTAATTATGACCAAAATACAATTAAAATGAAAATTAAGACAGTTAATCACCTTCATATTGTATTAGGAATACAAAAAGTCATCACGTAAACAAATATGGTCCAAAATCTCATGTTGAGAGCTTTTGTAGCATACACATTTTGATGCAAGTTGAATTCTAATAAAATTAATTTGATCATTTTTTGCTAGTTCGCAATAGACAAACTTCCAAACCGAAAAGCAAAATTTATGAGGAACTATAAGTGTCCATATTGTATCATAATAATAAATCACATATTCATAAAAATATCCTAATAATTTATGCATTTTCAATCTATTGTTTTTGTCATTTCAATAATTTAACCAAATAATAAATCATATGTTTATAACTAAAAATAATAGTCTTTTCCATCTATTTTATTTTTCATTTCAATGATTTGTCTTAATAATAAACCATATATTTGTGATCAGAGATAATAAATAGAGAGTAAATATTAATTTTACATATTTCAATTTACTAAAAGACTGGTAATCATTATAAAATTACAAAACATACAAATAATTTCGAATATTGTTTCATCGTTTATTAAAACTAAGTTTACTTAATAGCATGAAATTCAAAGGTTTGATTAACTAAAACATGTGTATACGTTTTTATTTTTTTCGTTAGAATTTAGGAGAGGTAACAAACCATTGATATTTCAAATATATTATTTATTTCCTCGAATTGTATATGGATCGAAACATTTTTTGTTTTTGTTATAATTGATCCAAATTTGTACAAATTAGATATGAATTATTTTAGAAAAAAATCCTATTTGAGTTTAAAACTTTTGTTTAATAAAAAAATTAACAATTTCAAATGTATTACAAATATTTACAGTTTTATTTTAATTGTTTTGCAATTTTCACAAACTTAATATAAGGTATTAATACAAGTTTAGTTGTTGATTGAAATTATTTTATTAATAATTAATGAAAGATTGAAAAAAATATTATCAATTTTAGCTAAAATATATCAATTCTATTTTTAATATATGTATTCGGTTTGGATTTTTTTTTATAAATAAAAATCGTTATAAAATTAAAAAATAACATACATAGTAAAAAACATATATGATTAATTTGTTACTTGTGTATTAAAATATTATTTAGATTTGCTAAGACCTATTCTCGACCAACTCATTAACTAAAAACGTTCTATCATCGATAGCAAATTACAAGATCAAGGTAAAACAATACTCTATATATATTTAAATTATTTTATAATTTAATTAAGTTATTTTTATCAAATATAACACAATGGGTTATCAAAATTTTATAACTTTTTAAAATAAAACTGCTCTAATTCGTCACGTATAGAAATCGATATTATTCACTGTTATTTATTATGTGCCACAAGTGATAGTTGTCCGAAATATAGTTATACTTAAATTTTTTTTTATTGTACTTGTTATACTTTATGTCACACAACACATATAACAAAAATAAAAAAAAATAACTAAAAAATCGATGGTGTCGATGTCATGAATAGAAACCATATGGTTATATGTATCCATCCAACAAGATAAGGTCACAGTTAAATTTAAGAACAATTAAAATATTGGTATTATTTTTTAGACTTTTACCATCAGTTATTAGATTATTATAGTTAAATATCTGAGAGATTTAATAGGTAAAAAAACTTTATCAAGAATAAAATTATCATTTATTTATCTTTAATGCATTTAAACTGCATTTAAACTCTATTATTTATCGGTATTTTATTTATTTTCTCTAACTTGTTTGCATATCATTTATGGTTTGTGACCAAACCAAATCATTATATTGTTTTAAATCTATTCATATTTCTTCTCTGTTAATGTCGCATAATATTTTTTAACTTCAAGTTCAATTAATTTGCAATGGCAATGTTTATTTGCAATATTTATCAATATATATTTATTATTAAAGATATAGTTTTATGCTTAGATTTTATTTTTTATTGTTTGAATTTACTATAAAACAAGTTATTTTATATTTTTTGTTATTTAAATTTTAGATATGTTTGTTTTAATATTTAAAAATTATCAAATTACATATACTAATACAAATAATTTAGAACATTATTTAATGATTTTGTAAGATATTATATGATTTTTAAAAATCTATAGCATTTATAATAAAAAAATATACGTTTGAAATAATGGTTTGCAATTTAAAAGTTTAATTAACCAAAACATTTATATGATTTTTCTTTTGTTGTTAAAGGGGTTTTTGAATAGTCAATAACAATGAAATTCACATATTTAGGAATTTTGAGGGTGTTGAATATTTTTATTTTATTTCAAATTGCAAGATGGTTTAATAGATTGAAAAACTTGGAGGGTGTAATAGACCGAGCTTATTGTTTTATGTATTTTATTTCAAATATAAGTACTTTTTTTTTAAATTGGAAAAGGGTGTAAAAGATTGAAAAATGTTTATTTTTGGTTTTTGTTATTACGTACAATTATAATTTCTATATGAACTGTTTGTTACAAATTTATTTTTTAATAAACCTCCTTGGTGGGAGTGCGAGTATAATTTTATTAGTTTTTCTTATTACGTACAAATTTATTTATTTTTCATTTTAAATGTATAGTTTATTTTTTAAATAGTTATAAAATTAAATTCATAGTTTGTGAGCTACGATTTTTCTTTTTTAATTAATTTTGATATTAACCATTTAATCTAAATTAATTATATGATAGAAACTAATTAATATATGTATATATTAAATATCAAATAATCAATTTATTAATTGCGATATTTAAAGTTTTAATTTAAATATTTAATAAACTATTTAAAATATAACAATAGATTATTATTTTTTAATAGTTTTTAGTATTTTATCTATAAATATATTAAATATCGATTTGTCCAACGATTAGTTTCAAATTAGTGGTAGAGCAAATGAGATATCCGATTTGCCCAATAGGATATCCGATATTTAAAAAGGGTATCTCATTTACCATTAATATGTTTTTAAACAAAATTTTATTATTTTATCTATAAATACCTCACCTACTTATTTAATCTTAGCTAATCTCTCAAATAATATCTCACACAAATATCTAGTTCCTAAATCTCTCAAATCACAAATTTATTTCTACGCAATATCTAGTTCCAAAATCTTTTACACAAATATCTAGTTATTCAAACATTATGCTTCTATAAGTATAAATTTAATTGATTTTTTTTAAAACAATTAGAGATATGCTTGATAAATCTAATAAATTTTTGAAAATATATAATATTTGAAAATATCTAAAACTATCTACTAATAATTTTAAAATATATTGTAGATATCTCGTTACATGATTTGAACTTTTAATTTAATTATATAATAAACTATTTAAAACATAAAAATTAGATTTTTTTTATAGAGTTTTCGGTTATTTTATCTATAAATACCTTAGCTACAAACCTAATTTTTGCTCATCTCTCAAACCATATCTCACACAAATATCTAGTTGTTAAATCTCTCAGATCACAAATATATTTTTACATAATATGCAGTTCACAAATCTCTTCCAAGAATATCTAGTTATTCAAGTAAAAATATAATTTAATTAAAAAATTTAGAACAACTAAAGATCGATATCACTTGAGAAATCTAATAAAATTTTGAAAATATATAGTATTTGAAACTATCTAAATATCTTCTAATATTTTAAATATATATTAAAAATATCTTGTACAGAACTTTTAATTTAAATATATAATAAACTATTTAAAATACAAAACTTGGATTATTTTTTTTCTTAGTTTTTCGATTATTTAATCTATAAATATATTAAATATCGATTGGCCCAAAGTTTAGTTTTGAATTAGCCGTAGAGCAAATAAGATATCCGATTTTTTGCCAAATAGGATATCGATTTTGCCAAATAGGATATCTAAATTGACAAAAAGGATATAATATTTGCCATTAATATTTTTTTTAAACCTTCCGATTATTTTATCTATAAATACCTCACCTACTAACTTACTCTTGTCTAATCTATCAAATAATATCTCACACAAATATCTAGTTACTAAATCTCTCAATTCACAAATCTATTTCTACCTAATATCTAGTTACCAAATATTTTAAACATATATATAGTTATTTAAATGTTTCTATATATATTAATTTAATTGATTTTTTTAAAAACAAATGAAGATATTAATTGAGAAATCCAATAAAATTTTGAAAATATATAATATTTCAAAATATCTAAAAATCTTCAACCCATTTAAAAATATATTCTAAATATATAGTTACAAGATTTGAACTTTTAAGTTAAATATATAAAATAAACTATTTAAAATATAAAAATTGGCTTAATTTTGTTTTCTTAATTTTTTGGATAATTTTATCTATAAATATTTTAAATATCGATTTTCTCAACGCTTGGTTTTGAATTAGCCGTTGCGAAAATAAGATATCTGATTTTTTCAAATAGGATACCCGATTTGCCAAAAAAGGATATCCAATTTAGCAATAATTTTTTAATGAAATTTTTCCGATATTTTATTTATAAATACCCTACCTATTAACCTAATCTTCACTCATATCTCAAATCATATCTCACACACAAATATCTAGTTCCTAAATTTTTCAAAATTACACAATATATCTAATACACTATTTAAAATAAAAATTTAAATATACAAGTCGGATTAGCCGCTTCTAGTTTAGGATATATTGATCATTTTGGGTCAAATTGTATGTACTCAAAAGCCTAATCAATTGGCTGATTTGTTTTTCAATTCAATTACTGTCCATTAGGACCGCCGCAATTCGTATTTATATCGGCTAATGAAATACTCCGATTTATTTCATGTCACCTAATGAAATATCGTGTTCTTTGTAATTTTTATAGTTGTAATGTATTTATATTTTAAATATCTTTTAAAATTACTAGTATTGTTATTATTTTTATTACAATGAAATAATTATTAAGATATCCCGCTTGTTATTATTAATTTTAAATATTTATATATTTTAATAAACATATTTCTAAAATAAATATAAAAAAAATGGATGAGTTCTTAAGAGGTACATCAAATATATCAAAATTCTTGTTACATACAAAATATTTTCATAA
Organism: Limnanthes douglasii subsp. nivea; assembly: GCA_036936605.1. NCBI lineage: Eukaryota > Viridiplantae > Streptophyta > Magnoliopsida > Brassicales > Limnanthaceae > Limnanthes > Limnanthes douglasii. The sequence continues at coordinate 30,232 of JAUPFV010000293.1, read as the reverse complement.
TTCCAATAAGTGTATAATATTTTTTATTAGAATTAACCAAACTAAGGCCCACTAAACAAGAATTTTTAATTATTCTATATATCTTATTGGAAATAACCCAAAAATTAATTTTAACAAATATTTGTCTAAAAACAATTTTTTGACAAAATTAGTTATCACAAAAACTTTTTAGATTATTGCGACAAAAATATTGTCTAAATATCATCTATTTATAAAACATTCCTACTGCGATAAAGGTTTTTTTCTCAATACATACAAAATATTTTCATAATTCCAATAAGTGTATAATATTTTTTGATTAGAATTAACCAAACTAAGGCCCACTAAACAAGAATTTTTAATTATTCTATATATCTTATTGGAAATAACCCAAAAATTAATTTTAACAAATATTTGTCTAAAAACAATTTTTTGACAAAATTAGTTATCACAAAAACTTTTTAGATTATTGCGACAAAAATATTGTCTAAATATCATCTATTTATAAAACATTCCTACTGCGATAAAGGTTTTTTTCTCAATAGTTAGTTCAGTTGCGACAAAACACTTTTTACGGCAAACGACTTTTTGTCGTTGTATACTATTTGTTACGAAAAAAATATAATTGTCGCTTTAAATAGATTTTGTGGCGTCAAAGTTAAAATTTTGTCACATAAAACCTACTGCGAGGGTGCTGTTGCAGTGAAATTCTTGCGACAAAATAATTATCACAACAATTTTGTTGAGAGAAAACATTAGTTTTTAAGACAAAAAATATTTGTCACTAAAACTACTTATTGTAGTAGTGGGATCATCTAGTAAAGTACCTAAAAGTGTTAAAATACATGTCTTTAAGCTTCGAAAAATAAGCTACGAACATGTTCGAAGAGACGAAAATTTTGTGGAAGATTCTTTTGCCACAAGTACATATTCTGAGTAACATCCGTGGATTATTACGGTTGACAATCCGTCAACTGATAAAAATTCAGAGCAGATAGTTGGGATTATTGATAAAGACTTTCAAGTAACTATTTGTGAAAATGAAGATTGAATGCAAGACATAATCAAAGTTTTAGAGAGTGATGAGTTACCAATTGACAAGTCATTATCTAAAAAGTGTGTTTCGAATCTCATGGCTATATTATGTTGGGGGGTTGTCTTGTATAAGAAATCATTTAGTAGACCTTTGCTCCGATGTCTAGGTAAAACTAAATCACAGATGATATTATTAGAGCTTCATGATAGATGGATTTGTACATTGTGGGTATAAATCATTAATTAGAAGAGTATTTCTAGCAGGGTATTATTGGCCCACGATATCGTCTGACGCAAAAGAGTTGGTTAAAAAGTGTGATACCTGTTAATGATTTGCTAATATAATTCATAAGCCTCAAAAGCATATCAGAGGCATTGTCATTTGAATGAGGGGTATTGACCTTGTGGGTCCTCTTCCAATAGCTTACGGGGGGATAGACAAAAATCGTGGCAATGGATTATTTTTTTGTATGGGTGGAGGACAAAGGCCAATGATGTAATCAGATTTATTTGGGACATGTCGATGCAAACACCGCCAGTTGGAACTAAAGTGTCCATATTGTATCCTAATAATAAATCATATGTTCGTATTTATCTTAATAATTTATGCATTCTCAATCTATTTTTTTATCGTTTCAATAATTTAACCTAATAATAAATCATATGTTTTATAACTAAAAAACATAGTATTTTCCATCTATTTTATTTATCATTTCAATGATTTTTCTTAATAATAAACCATATATTTTTTTATCATAGATAATAAATAGAGAGTAAATATTAATTGTATTTACTACAATTTACTATAAGACTCTAATCATTATAAAATTACAAAACGATACAGATAATATCGAATATTGTTTCATGATTTATTAGCACTAAGTTAAGTTAATAACATGAAATTCAAAGGTTTGATTAAATAAAAATAAGAGTATTTTTAATCATATGTTCTAAAATTACAAAACCATACAAATAATTTACAATGTTGTTTCGCCATTTATTAAAACTATGTTAACTTAATAACATGAAATTCAGCCGTTTGATTAACTAAAGCATTTATATATGCCTTTTCCTTTTGTTATTAAGGTTTTTCTTTTAAAGTTACATATTTAGGAGAGGTAACAAACCATTGATATTTCAAATTTATTATTTATTTTCTCGAATTGTGTATGCGATTGAAACATTTTTTGTTTTTGTTATAATCGATCCAAATTTGTACAAATTAAATATGAATTATTTTAGAAAAAAATCCACTTTAAGTTTAAAACTTTTTTTTAATAAAAAAATTTAACAATTTTAAATCTATTACAGATATTTACATTTTTATTTTAATTAATTTGCAATTTTGAAAAACTTAATATAAGGTATTAATACAAGTTTAGTTGTTGATTGAAATTATTTAATTAATAATTAATGAAATATTGAAAAAATTAGTATCAATTTTAGCTAAAATATATAACAATTCTATTTGTAATATCTGTATTCGGTTTGGATTTTATTTTTAAAAATTAAATTAGTTTTAAAAATTAAAAAATAACATACATAGTAAAAAGTATACATAATTAATTTGTTACCTATGTATTAAGATATTATTTAGATTTGTTAAGACCTATTCTCCACCAACTCATTAACTAAAAACGCTAATCATCGATAGCAAATTACAAGATCAAGGTAAAACAATACTTTATATATTTTTCAATTATTTTATGATTTAATTGAAGTTATTTTTATCAAATATAGCCTTCTCGTGGGTTATCAAAAGTTTATAGCTTTTTAAAATAAAACTGCTCTAATTCGTCATGTATGAAAATCAATATTATTCACTGTTATTTATTATGTGCCACAAGTGATAGTTGTCAGAAATATAGTTATACTTAAAACTTTTTTTTTCTTGTACTTGTTATACTTTATGTCACATGAAGCTTACGAGCACACATATTTTTTATGTACAAAATATTTAAAAATAACCACAATACATATAACAAAAATAGAAAAATAACTAAAACGTCGATGTCGTGAATAGAAACCGTATGGTTATATGTATCCATCCAACAAGATAAGGTGACAATTAAGTTTAAGAGCAATGATAATATTGGTCTTATTTTTTAGACTTTTACCATCAGTAATTAGATTATCAAATTGGTTCAATATTTGAGAGATTTAATATGTAAAAAAACTTTATCACAAATAAAATTATCATTCATTTATCTTTAATGCATTTAAACTCTATTTTTTATGGGTATTTTACTTATTTTCTCTAACTTGTTTGCATATCATTTATGGTTTGGGACAAAATCAAATCATTATATTATTTTTAATTTATTCATATTTCTTCTCCGTTCATATTTTTGATAAATTTTATAATATAAATAGATAAAAATTCGGAAAAAGTTTAATGAAAACCGTTACTTTTGTTAAAACTCGAATTAAACTATTATATTTTAAATTATAAAAAACGTTAAATTGTCTTAATATAAATTTTTTAATCTCTAAACTATAGTAACTCAAGTTTTGTTAATTTTTGAATTTAAAATTATAATGCTAAACTATTTTATTGCGTTGACATCCATATCCATTATACCTTAATTCAACCAAAAGTATAGGATTAATTTTGAAGTTACTATAAACACAACTATAAAAAAACATAAAACCATTCATACTTTTAAAAAGCTAACTATTTACCGTTACGATTTTATATTAAAAGGTAACTATTTACCGTTAATAAAATATAAAATCATTGAAATTAATAATAATAAAACATAAAGTCATTCATCCGATAATAAAATATTTTGAAAAAGTTAACTATTTATAGTTACGGTTTTGTATAAAAAGTTAACTATTTAGAGTTACGGTTTTATATAAAATATTATTATATTTTAATATATTTTTAAAAGTAATATATGATATATGAATTTTATTATTTATTTTTAACAATAACGTAAACCAACCATTCTATTTTTATCCTAAAATATATTAATATTTTAAGTAATAAAATTAATTTAGGAAACAAAACAAATTGGAATCCGAATAAATCCACAAGGACGTACCACGACCAATCTACTAAGGAAAAATAATCAAAACCATATTTTCGGATATCATAGCATAAATAATGATTAATGAGTAAGAAGAATTTAAATGGTTTTCTTATTTGCTGATGATTTTATACCTAACAAAAAAATGAAGCTAGTATAACTTTGACTTGTTACATAAACACTAGCATATAAATGTAAGACAAAGTTTATATCCTCCTCCGCATACATTTTGAATCAACCAAACAACGTATTAACATACAATAATGGTTAAACTCAGCATTATTTTATGTGTTCCTTTGATATTGTTAGTGATTTCAGATTATGGAACTGGAAGGGTTGAGGCAAGCGGAACGAAGAAAAACCACGCGTCGATGCAAAAAGCTGAAGAAATATTGTTCCAATCAAATGTGAGATTGCATGCACATATGATTTCTAACTCCAAACGCTTGGTTCCATCCGGACCAAATCCAAGTCATCCTACACTACCAGATATGATTTCCAATTCCAAACGCTTGGTTCCATCCGGACCAAATCCAAGTCATCCTACATTGCCGTATATGATTTCCAATTCCAAACGCTTGGTTCCATCCGGACCAAATCCAAGTCATCCTACACTGCCTCATATGGTTTCCAATTCCAAACGCTTGGTTCCATCCGGACCAAATCCAAGTCATCCTACACTGCCGGATATGATTTCCAATTCCAATCGTTTGGTTCCATCCGGACCAAATCCGAGTCATCCTACATTTCCCGATATGACTTCCAATTCTAAACGCTTGGTTCCATCTGGACCAAACCCAAGTCATCCTAACTGCCAAGTATGATTTCTAATTCCAAGCGATAGGTTCCATCTCGACTAGATCATCATGCGCCAAGTCATCATGGTAATCAAAGCGTATTAAATAAATGTATTTTTATAATGATATTTATACATTCAAATTTTATGTTATTTTATTTCCATCTCGTTAATTTTATCTTTTCCAAATTATTATAAATCTTCAATTACCATATGCAAATATCATCACCTCTAGTAAAAAAAGATGATTTACCAATAAATCCACGACCATTTATCTTATTACTATCTAATTGGTTTATTTCCATCCTGTAATGGTACAATCTCTCAACTTACATTATGGTACATTGATTTAAAGACTTCCCCCAAGAAAAGCATGTGTCACCAACTCTTTCTCTAGTTCCTTCTTCATCATTCTCCAACATACATATTTAATTTGTTATCTTTAGCTTTATATACGTCAATTTTCAAAATATTATTCAATATTATCGAAAACCTTAGAGTTTTGTGAATTAGAAACAACCCATACATAGGTAAAAAATACAACTCTAAAAAATATCATTCAGATAGACTTTGAACAACTGAAAATTTAAAATAAATCCATGTGATTTATAACAACAAAATATATGTTTTACATAGTGTTTGCAATTCAAAAGTTTAAATAACCAAAACATTTATATGTTTTTTTTATAAATAAGTTTTAGAATGGTCAATAACCATGGAAAATCAAATATTTACCAACTTTGAGGGTGTGGAATTTTATTTATTTATTTTAAATTGGAAGAGATTGTAAAGGATTGAAACACTTTGAGGGTGTAATGAATTGAGCTTATTTTTTCTTTATGTATTTTATTTCAAATTTAAGTACACTTTTTTAAATTGGTAAAAGGTGTAACAGATTGAAACATTTTTTGTTTTGCTTTTTGTTATTACATACGTTTTATAACTTCTATATGATCTAATTTTTACAAATTTATTTTTTTCTTAAACTCCTAGGTGCGAGTGCGAGTATAATTTTATGGAAAAAAAAGGAAAAACGAAAACTTGAACAGATCTAAAAAGATTCAAAAAACTTGGAGTCTTTATATCAAATAAGAACTAATAATAATGAATGTTACTTATTGAAATAGATTCCAAACCCTAATAATGCTTCCATCACTACAAGAATTTTTGCTATAGGCAATGAAAAATATTTATTGCAGAAAAAAATTATTTGTTGTTAAAAGCTTTTACCAACGAGAAAACGGTTCCAAAAGATTTGCTGCAATAGGTTGGACGCTTAAAGTTCTTAGAAACGAAAAATATACTTATCGTTGTAAAAAACATGAAATTGCAATAATTTATTTTTTTGTTGTAGAAAATATATAATTGCAATAAGTTTATTTTTCGCTGTAAAAAAGAGTAATTGCAATAATTTTAGTTTTCGCTATAAAAATGTGTAATTGCAATATTTTTAGTTTTCGCTGTAAAACATGTGTATCTACAATAATTTTATTTATCACTGTAAAAAACATTTAGTTGCAATAATTTTATTTTTTGCTGTAAAATATTTGTAATTACAATAAATTTATTTTTCGTTGTTTAAAGTGTGTAATTACAATAAAAAAAATAGTTGTTGTAAAAATCCATAATTATATATTTAGCAACAAAAAGTTTTTTTGTTAAATATAACTTTATGCAACTAACATTGTTTTTGTAAAATATAACCTTATACAACAAAAAAAATTAATATTTTTATTTTATTTTTATAATAAATTTAAATATATAATTGATTATATATAATATTAATTTTTTTAATAAATTTAATATCTTTAATTAATAAATAAATATTAAATTTTATAGATCAAAATAACTGATTTTTGTTTCTAATGCCAAATTTAAATTATTTACTATTAAACATATATTGAACAATAAAAATACATTACATATATAAACAAGTAATACTAATGTCTTTACAAAAGATTAAAGTCACTAAATTCAAAATTCAACCTAGCTAATAAAACACAAATCTAACACATTACAAATCCGACAAGCCACTAGTGGCTTTCAAAATAGAGCTAATTCTCTCTACTAATTTACTTTCACATTCCGCAATAAACTTTTCTTGTTCTATCTTTTGAAGTGCTACGACATTTTCTAGCATGTTCACTTTGTCTCTTAAATGCATAACCTCTCCGATATTTGACTTAGTAGTAGACGGAGAACTACTTAACCAAGAATAAGACCTACCAACGCCATGAATAACTCTACCGGGTTTCGTACCAATCGAGTCCTTGAGAATATTTATTGAAACGCTCGGATCAGGTTCTGATAAAGGAACATCATGATCACTCTGAGATGCTTCTATATCCGTAAGTATGGTCTCCATCATCCCTTCCATTTTGTTCTAACAAAAATTTAAAAACTAAGACAGTTATAACATGATTCATATAATCTTATTTACCTTAATAATGAAACAGTACAAGCATAATAAAAAGAATAGAAAAGAGAGAAAAACAACAATTATAATAACTACAAGGTATTAGGCATAAGGTATTAGACATAGGTATTAACCAAACCACAATACACAAACATAATTCCATATTAAAAATTCTAACACATAAATAGTTGCAATTAACTAAAGACCATGACCTCTTATTAAAAAAGTAAACCAGAACTATATGAACATATCATAACATAAACTGTACAGACATGCATACATATATATTGCAAAGCAGAACAGTTAAGAGTTTAAAAGAAAAAGGAGAATAGTTTCATAACATAAACTGTACAAACATGCATACATATTTAGAGGAAGCATGCATTTCAACATTTATAGCAAAATTGTGATGCTTAAGTTAAAAAATAGCAACTTTGAGATGGTTATTAACAAAGTAATAATTTTAAGATACACTTACAAAGTATTCTTGGGCAAGAGGTTGATTTGAACGCACGTAAAGATCTTTGAAATTTTCAACTTCGGGAAATTTTGATCCTGCTGCTCTTCTTTTGGCAATTCGATAAGTAAGAGGAGTCGGTCCAGAGTGGTGATATATCTTTCTCTTGCTGCAATTTACTTTATTGATATCCGACCTATGCTGCAAAACTCAGTAAACATAAAAGGGTTGTAAACAACGAAGTAATAAATACACATTAGAAGATAAAACAACTGAAGAAGTGTTACTTACTAACCTCCAAATTCTTATTGTTAAACTTAATTAGGTATCCCAAATATGAAATAGTTACAAGTATTAAAGATAATTTATGTGAAAGCCAAATTAAGAGAAAAAAAAACAAGGCTCAACAATCAATTTAAAAAAAATTATTACCTTAAATTTGTCAGAGTTGAAATGCTCGCAGAGATATATCCACTGGTCGTGCTTTTTTTCACCAAGCATCTCGATAGGTGGATTGGCTATTGCATCCTCCTTATCTTTCCACAATTTGTAGTGTGCATGAAGCATGCATTTCCAATCAGCATATCGTGATCTGAAATAGCGGTCAATGCTATTTGCAGTATCACTATGCTGAAAATTAATAACAAAGGTATCCTACAAAAAAACATCAAATATCATATAGTTAGCTAACTCAAAAATTATTTCAAAAGCAGTCAAATCTTCCAACAAATGATACGGACTAACTCGAAACGGATAATATCATTTGTACAGACAATCAATCTCGTATCGCCAATTCTTTTTTACAACTCTCAAATAAGAGAGCATTTTCTGGATCAGTAATGGCAGCATATAAGGAACACTACAAACAGTTCCTGTATTCGGCTAAATGTAACACTTGCATAACTTCTGCTTTGTAATCCTCCCTTAGATAGCAAGACTATATCGGAACTCGTTTGCCTCGGTACCGGTCGAAAATTGAGCTGATAAATGGTTGTTGGATTCTCAATTCGTATATAACCCTTGATTATCAGTTTGGATTTAACACTTAATTCGTGATTCGTATTTAACAAATGATACTCGGATTGGATTTAACCTTGATCGTTTTGGATTTAACACATGACTTGTGATTCCCATTTAACCTATGATTATCATACTATATATAACAAATTGTATGTTATTCGTGCTAAACTCGTGCTTTATGATTCGTATTTAACCCTTGATTCTGAATTCAGGTTTAATAAATAATTCACGATTCGAGTTTAACAAATAATAACATATAGTTCTCAATTTAAATTTAACATATGATTTTTAATTCGCAATTGACCCATGATCCTGAGTTCACCGTTTAAATTTCATACACGATTTACTATTCTTATATAACTTTTGATTCTCAGTTTGGATTTAACACTTTATTCATGATTCGCATTTAACAAATGATACTTAGATTGGATTTAACACATCACTTGTGATTCATGTTTAACCTATGATTTTTAATATAGATATAACGAATGATCTTTATTCGCTTTTAACCCCTGATTTGTTATTCATATTTAACCATTTATTCTAAATTAGGATTTAAAAGATGATTTGTGGTTCTTAATAAAAAAAATTAGTTCGAATTTAATAAATGATTCTCAAATTTAACACATGATTTTTAATTCACATTTGACCCATGATTCCTAGTTTGCATTTAACTCATGATTCTCAAATTAAATTTCATACACGATTCTAAAGTCATACGTGATTCTCAATTCATATATAATCTTTGTATCTCAGTTTAGATCTAACACTTGATTCGTGATTTGCATTTAATAAATGATAGTCTGATCAGACTGAACCCATGATTCTCTGTTTGGATTTAACACATGATTTGTGATTCGTATTTAACAAATGATTCTCAATTTTGATATAACAAATGATTTGTCTTTCCCCTTGATTTGTAATTCATATTTAACAATTGATTTTCAATTCAGATTTAATAAATGATTCGTGATTCGCCTTTAAAAAATAATTCTTAATCAAGATTTAACATATAATTCTCTCTTCAGATTTAACACATGATTTTCAATTCGTATTTTTCCAATGATTCTCAGTTTGTAATTAACTCATGATTCTCATATTGAATTTCATACACGATTCATTGCTAATACATGATTCTTAATTCGTATATAACCTTGATTTTTTTGTTCTGATTTTAAACATGACTTATGATTAATATTTTACCTATGATTCTCAATTTAGATCTAACAAATGATTATTAATTTGAGTTTAACTCGTGATTTCTAATTCATATTTAACCATTAATTCTCAACTTAGAAATAATAAATGGTTCGTGGATTCGTGTTTAACAAATAATTTTCATTTTGGATTTAAAAAATAATTCTCAGTTCACATTTAACCTATAGTTTTCATTTCATATTTGATCCATGATTCTCAATTCACATTTAATTCATGGTTCTCAGTTTGAATTTCATACACGATTCATCGTTCATACATGATTCTTAGTTCATATATATATCTTGATTCTTAGTTTAGATTTAACAGTTGATTCGTGATTCACATTTAATAAATGATACTCTGATTATAGTTAACATTTAATTCTCTGTTTGGATTTAAGCTTTGATTCTCTACCTGGATTTAACCTATGATTTCTCAACTTAAATATAACAAATGATCTATGACTTACGTTTAACTATGATTCATATTCAATCATCGATTCTCAATTTGGATTTAATAAATGATTCGTGATTCATATTTAACCAATAATTCTCATTTCAGATTTAACACATGATTTTCAGTTCATATTAACACATGATTTCCAATTCACACTGGCCAATTATTCTTAGTTCATAAATAACTAATGACTCTCAGTTTGAATTTCAATTTTGATTTAAGACTTGATTTGTGATTCGAATTTAACAAATGATACTCGTATCAAATTTAACATATCACACTATTGTGGAGATCGGAGTATTCTTACTTATATACTAAGGCGAAATATACGGACCCAATATTCCCTACAAGGAGTGTTGCCTGAAGATATAAAATTGGCTAAGAAGTTGTGAGGTAACGCATTTGGCTATATAGTGTTAGATAAGATTTTGTCCAAAAAAGATTTGAGTAGGCCATCATTACGATGCTTGAGCAAAGAAGAATCACTTAAAGTTTTATCATAATTACATGATGGAGAAGGTTTAGCACATTGCGGGTTCAAGGCATTGACTCGTCGAGTTTTGCTGGCAGGGTATTAATGGCCTTTGATTATGGACGATGCAAGAAACAAGATTGGAAGGTTGTGTAAAATGCGTTGCTCCAATCTTTTTCAGCCCATGTTGCAAGTTTGATGAAAGTATTTCTTGCATCTTTCCAATTAAGCTTGTAACGCCTTGAAATTTTTGCACAAAACACAAAATTTGATAAGAACTAAGGAGAAAATCAGCTGGAGGTATAATTCAAGGTAATATAATAAAAGGACTTACGATTACTCCTTCAGACGAGGTTCAACTTTGATGGTTTGGATTCAGAAATTTCTTTATCATTCTCTTAAGATCTTGAGACGAAGATAAATTTTTGTTTCCAAAAATTTTCTGCCTCTAACAAGTCATCGATAATATTCAAATCATCATCCAGTGTTAGATTGTAAAATGGAAGTATTGGTCCCTTCGAAAATTTGGCCAAGGAAATGAAGTCTGGATGCAGATCGGATTTAACATATGATTCTCACTTTGTATTTAATAATTGATTATTAGTCCATATTCAATACATAATTCTCAGTTTAGATTCAATAAATGATTCATGGTTCATTTCTAACGAATAATTCACATGATTCTTAGTCTATATATATACATAAAAATATATAAAGATTATGATTTTATATTTAAAGAATTTTTGTTGTAACTTTATTTATGTTTTAACCAATTGTAGTGGATAATGACAACAAATATAACAAAATAATATTTATTTGCCATTTTTTAAATGGTGAAAACGTCTAAACAACAATTAGTGAGCTAATAAAATTAAGAAGAGATCTAACAATTATAGAAGAGATCTAACAGTTATAGATCTTTCAAAAAGATGTTGAGGTATAATATAACCCTAAATAAAATTTTCAATATATTTAATCCTCACAAAATATAAACCTTATTCAGAAATGTTATGGTGGCGACCAAAGTGTGTCACATCCCACATCGGTTAAACATGGGAAAGATCAGTGGTATATAAGTAAGAACATACCTCAACTAGTCTGAGGCCTTTTGGTAGTGGACCAAATGCAAAGCCGTGAGGGCCTTCGGGTGCCAAAGCGGACAATATCATACTAGTGTTGAGATTGGTTGTGTTCTTACTTATATACGGAGGCGGAATATGCGGACCGGACCCGCATATTCCCAACACATGGTATCAGAGCGTCAGGCCCCAGACGGAACGCGATGATGGTGAAAATTCTCAGGAGGTCGAACCAGTAGCCATATGATCACGGTGATCTGCTCTAGAGATCCTAGTTCGGAGTGCTCGTGGCTCATCAAGCAGTGTGGCTTGATTGGAGTGGCGCTAAGGAACAAGACAGTGTGGTCTAAGAGGAGGTGAGCAGTAACATCCGTAGTGCCTCTATGGTCAGGTAGTCTCCAACCTGATTAGAGTGGGCGGATGAAAGTCAATTGAGAGGAGGCTAAGTGGTACTGTGTTCGAGAGGAGGATTTGTTATGGTGGCGACCAAAGTGTGTCACATCCCACATCGGTTAAACATGGGAAAGATCAGTGGTATATAAGTAAGAACATACCTCAACTAGTATGAGGCCTTTTGGTAGTGGACCAAATGCAAAGCCGTGAGGGCCTTCGGGTGCCAAAGCGGACAATATCATACTAGTGTCGAGACCGGTTGTGTTCTTACTTATATACGGAGGCGGAATATGTGGACCAGACCCCTAATTCACAACACCCATATTCCCAACAAGAAAGATCTTCATTTTCTAGCTCATCCTTATCTTCAGAGTTGCTATCATATGTATCTTCATCATTCGAATCAGAAGAATTATCAAGCAGCTCCTGATTAAGTTGGTGAAATGGTAGATTATAATGAGAAAAATCAACAATTAATTCAGTAATTGGAGTAGAAACACTGGGAACATCATTAAGCACAAAAGGCTCCATAATATTAGTGTTGTCTTTAAATCCATCTGGCATCAATACGGATGTAGACGAATCTTCTTGGTATGCAACTGAATCTGTCTCATTGTCGCTAGGACTGCCATTTTCTTGAATAGGTAATTCCCATATGTTTCGATGATGCATATTTTGAACGATCATCCAATCATCACCTAATTTGGAGTCTGGTATATTAAAAACTTGTTTTGCCAAGATAGCAAGCATATATCGATCATCTTCACAAATTCGCGTACTCGTGTTAACTGATATGAATCCTTGATCCTCTTTTATCTTTGTATCATACCAGACACATTCAAATAAATGTGATGTTTTAAAATCTTTGTAGACAAGACTAGTTACACTTTGTGACTTGCCATAAAATTTTACTTCATTCGATTCAACATCACTAATTACCATAACACCACTATTTTGAGTTGTTCTTCTATCATCTCGCTCTGCAATTAAAAATTTAATAGCACCATTCAAAATACACCCGCTAGCCATCTGAGAACGAATTGGACCTCTAGCAAGGGCATACAGATCATCATTGTAGTATGCACTATTTTTCAAGCGAAGTGATTGAACCTACAAAAATTTTAAAAAATTATTAAAAGTATTCAATTTCACTCATATAGTATTTTTTTAGTTATATGAGGGATACTTACATGAGTAAAAAACCAATCAGGAAACATTTCATAATGTTTTTTTCATAAAATCAGTTGGGTACTTCCGCATCATTTCATTCTTATGACCCGATAACAAGTCTCTGATTTCATCACAATTCTGAAGAACACACCAATGAGCTTTCATTAATTGAGCCTCATCAAAAATTACTGTAGTTGGATGAATGCCAAAAGGCTTTGCAGCATCAGAAAATACCAAAAGAGAACCACGATTATCATTTCTAGGTATCTCAATACTGTCACATTCTGAAGCATTAATATACATCTCACAATATGTAAGAGACTCATTAGAAATATATACTTCCGCAATGGATCCTTCCGGTCTTGCTCTATTTGCTACGTAATTTTTATATTTCCCAAGTAATCTGCATAAAATTGACAATATTAGCAAAATAAAATATGAATAAAATTTATTCATAGTTCAAAATATGTGTTATTTATTTACCTCTCAATCGGATACATCCATCGAAACTGCACTGGCCCAGCTAACAATGCCTCGTCTGCTAAATGTATCATAAGATGTGGCATTATATCAAAAAATGACGGTGGTAAAATTCTTTCTAATCTACAAAGAATGATAATTATATCATCTTTTAGTTTTTGTACATCTTCTTTTTTCAATTCTTTCGCGCAAAGTTGGGAAAAAAATCGTGACAATGCTACAATAGTCTCAACAATATCTCTTCCCAAATAAGGCCGAATACCAACTGGAAAAATTCGTTGTAGTAATACATGACAGTCATGACTTTTTAATCCTGAAAGTTTCCCATCATCCATCTTCACACATCTAGATATATTCGCGGCGTAACCATTGGGATGCCGAATCGTTTTTAACCAATTAAGAAATTCTTTCTTATGATTTGGTTTTAATGTATACGACGGATGTCTTTTAACCCATTTGTCTCCTACTTTAGTCAGCCATAAATTTTTTCGTATATTCATCCGTTCTAGATCTTGACGAGATTTAAACGTGTCTTTGGTTTTCCCTTCAATATTAAGCACTGTCCCAACAATACTATCACATACATTTTTTTCTATATGCATTACATCGAGATTGTGTCTAATCTTTAATTTTGACCAATACTCAAGCTCAAAAAAAATACTTTTACCTGTCCAGTTCATATGGGAAGTTGGCCTTGGAGTTTTTCTTTGTTTGTTACTTTGGTGATTACCAATTTGACCAAAATCCAGTTGATTTATATACTCAAATATCTCATCACCTGACCAAATTCTTGGTCTAACATTTCTCTCTTCTTCACCATTAAATTTTATTTTATCTCCACGCCATTCATGTGAATCATGTAACCATCGACGATGACCCATATAACAAACTTTACCACCGTGCCATCCTGAAGTAACATCATTGAGACAAACTGGACATGCTTGATAACCTTTAGTAGACCATGATGATAACATTCCATATGCGGGAAAATCACTTATTGTCCACATGAGAGCTGCTTTCATGGTACATAATTTGTTCGTAGATTTATCATAAGTTGATAATCCATTCTCCCATAAGTCTTTAAGTTCATCAATCAAAGGTCGAAGATATACTCCAAGGTCTTTACCAGGTGATTGTGGTCATGGAATCAATAAAGTCATCATAGTGAATTCTTTTTTCATACACATCCATGGAGGTAAGTTATAAGGCACCAAGACTACTGGCCATGTGCTATGCGATGTGCTTTGATTTCCAAATGGATTAAATCCATCTGTTGCAAGTCCTAGCCTTACATTACGAGATTCTATTGCAAATCTAGGATAAGTCATATCAAAAGTCTTCCATGCTTCACGTTTTTCTTTGTGCCATCTCATTTGTTTAGCTGTATGCCTTGACATGTACAAACGCATCAATCTTGGCTTTAATGGAAAATATCGCAAAATCTTATTCGGAACTCTTTTCTTATTTCTGCCTTGAGATACATGCTTATATCGTGGTGTCATGCACACCGAACATTCTTCTAAATCTTTATTTTCCTTGTAAAATAAACAACAATTATGCTGGTATGCATGAATTTTTTCATATCCCATCCCGATATCTTTTAACATTTTGCGCGCTTTATAATGGTTGTCTAGTAGTAGGTTTCCTTCAGGGAGCATTTTTTTGAATAATCCTATAAAATAGTCAAAACAATTGTTTGACATTTTATAAGTAACTTTTCCATGTATCAACTTTACAACCGCCGTAAGAACTGAAAATTCTTCATGACCATGATATAGTTTTTGTTCTGCATGGTTTAATAGTCTTTCGTACTTGTTTCCATCATCATCATTGCACATTGGAAAATCAAGATCTTCTTCCATTTGGTTGTCTACGCCATCTTCTGTTCTAGCATCAAACGTTGATTGATATGGATACACGTCATTTATCATATCCATTGTTGCCTCATTCAAATTGAAGTTTTCGACATTCTCATATGTATGATTCAAATACGACGAGGTAGAAGAATTATCAAATGTTTCACCATGATGAATCCATTGTGTATACCCACAGGTCATCCCATTTGTTGCCAAGTGAGATTCAACAACTTCAAAATAGTGCTCAACGAAGTTGTTACACTTTTTACATGGACACCAAATTTTGTTGTTATTAATAACGACATTTTGTTTTGCAAATGTAATAAACTCAATTATCCCGTCCACGTATGCATCATCAGATTTGTTTGAAATATTTATCCAACTTTTATCCATAGTATTCCTGAAAAAATAAATAGTATGAAACAAAAATTAATATCCATACTATTCGTGAAAAAATAAAAATATGGAACAAAAATTAAACGTACATATAAGTGTTTTTATTTTTTTTATGTTTAATATTAATATATTAATAATATAGTTTTAATAGTATAAACATTAAAACTTATATTAGATATAGTGTTTTAAAACAATATATTAATGATTTAATTTTGATAATATTATCATTTCAATATATATATATATATATATATATATTTAATTTTCATAATATGAATATTTTAAATTATATTATTTATATGTTTTTTAAAATTAAATATTTTTAAAATATCTATAAAATATATTATAGCATATATATATAGGATGCGAAAATACTTTGAACTAAATATGTGTAGATAAATTTAGAATATATTTTATTGTGTACATTTAAAAATAAATAAATAAACTAAATATTTCAAATACGTTTAAATATATTTGAAGAGATACTTTAGCATTTTCAAAATATTTTAGTATATAAAGAGGAGGATCGAATATTTTTAATACTAAATTAAAAATATATACTTAACTTTTTTTTTAACAAATCTATATTTAATTTAAATATTTGAAATTATTGTAAAAAATACTTTAGAATATAAGAGGAGAAGAAAATATTTTGTATTTGATATTTTTAATATTAATAGAAGATATTTTAGTATATATATTTGTAAAAATATCTTTTAAATCGAATAATTTAAATATATTTTTAACATCTTTAAGATATATTTTAGCATTGGTGAAATTTTTTAATTCAATATTTCAAATAAATAATTTATATACCTTAAAAGTATATTTTAGCATATAATTGGAGAAAAATATTCTAAACTAATACTCTAAATGTTGCGGTTAAATATATATGTATATTTAATAAACATAAATAAGAGCTTTTCAAAAAATATATGTTGAATTAATTTTTTAAACAACTTTAACTTCTCTACCATATATTTTAGTATATATATAGCACCGGCATATTTATTATCAGCAACTTTAATATTTTTAAAATAAGAGAAGAACACTAACCTCAACTTGTTGGTAGTATAATTTAAACACTAATCCAAACTAATTTAGTTGAAAACAATTCGTGATGGGTGATGTGAGAGTGATCGTGGAATTGAGGATTTGAAGTGATGGGTGATGTCAAAGTGATCTAACCCTTTAATTTATAATGGTTGGTAGATCTAGTTGGTTAGGAAAATAAGGAGCCAAAATAGAAGATAGATCTAATTTGGTAAGGGATTGAATAAAAATAAAAGATAGAGTTAAATAATTAGAAAGAAAAAAAAAATAGCTAGTTGGTTAGAAAAATAACGATTGAAAATAAAAGATAGAATTTGTTAGAAGATTGAATAAAAATAAAAATAAAAATAAAAAATAGAGTTAAATGGTTAGAAAGATAAGAGTAAAAAGGTTAAACAAATAAAGTTAGACCGCAAAATAATGCTCATTTTTCTCCCGAAAAGTATAGAAAGAGCCTTAAATAAAGGCTAAAACTGATAATATCTTTAAGCTTTAGTTCTAATTAAAATTCACAATATGAGTTCTTCTTCCATAATTAAAATTCACAATCTCAGTTCTTCCTCCATAATTAAAATTCACAATTGGTGGATTTTGTTCTACTTCTACTCTAATCTATTTGGCTCAGGTAAGTATTTTTGGGATTTTTTTTAGTTATGTTTCACTTTTTACAAATCAAAAAGTGTAAAGTCTAATCTGTGTTAAATTTTTTATGGTCTATTCTTGTTTGAATAGCTATAAAATCTGTGTAATTGCAAGTAATCATGGATGTTATGGTGGATTTGCTTGTTTTTTTGGGAAGTTGGGAACTTTGTCTCTTGATTCACCTAGTTTTTCTTATATTTGATTAATAGCTCTGCTTTGTTAGATCAATTGATTAAGAAGTTCATTGTAATAATTGATTCCTTTCAATCTTTTAGATTCGTTCATCTTCGGTACCTATTAGCTGGATATCGAGTTTGGAGTGTTTTTAATTCTAGTAGCTTTTAGAGATAAACTATTAAGTTCTGATGGATTTGTCATCTAAGTTTGTTTCAGCTGTGATTGTGTACAGAAAGATAATGTGGTATCGTTAATTCCTCTTTTAGGTTATTAGGAGGATCATAAAAACTCCTTTGTGATGGAGTTAGCTTTTCTGGTGAACTATGAAAGTTAGAGTTCTATTATCAGTCTTTGCTTAGGAGCAACCTGCAGGCGAAATAAATTAGGAAAGACAAACACAAATCTCTTAAAATGATGTTAATTTTTATCATTTCTCCCCAACAATGATTTAAAGTAAACCTATTGCTAGATATTTCAAAATTTGATTTTGTATGATAAACCTAAATTCAAATCTGGTTTTGTTAGGAAGGCAAAGGGTTCAGAATTGCTAGCAACTGTTTTTAAGAAATAATGTGTTGAGACATGTGACGTCTATGTTGTATGTAAGGAACAAAATCCGTGCCTCGTTGAATTGATAGTTTGTATCTTGGTGGTAGGTTGGGCATTTGGAATTCCATAAGATAACATAATCATGCACATATCTAATAAAGAGTCATTCGATCCTTCTTTATTTCAGAAAACCGCGCTAGATTTTCAGATTTTTTCATAGAAGGATGTACACAAGTTCTTAAGGATCAGTGTCTGAATCAGCTAATGCATTTGAGGAATTCACAAAAACCAAGCATTTGGGAGTTACTTTACTCTCACAATATACCTTTTCAGTTTTTCATACTTAGGCAACTGCCTCTTTATCAATAGAGACTATCGTTCACGTAAAAAGGAACCCAACAAGCTATGATAACAACATTAAGAGCACTGCCTTCCAGCAGTTCAAGTCAATATATCCGACAGTTGTCCATTAGGTACATTCCTCTTTACTGTTTAATTGTGACTTCTCGTTAGTCTCGAAATGAAGGTTGAGTTATAATCTTGACTGCCTCTTTTTAGTTAGATGTACAGGCTGCAATAGTACGTTAAGGATCTAGTTTTAAAACACAGTTCTCGTGTATGGAAATTATTGTGAAGAGCTTGTCAGCATGCAAACCCAGAAATAGTTTATGCATCTTCCATACTAGGTCCAGCTAGGACAATCCTGAAGATCTTAAAAAAGAATAGTTCAAGTCTTTCTTACTGCAAAATCTTGGTTGAATCACTAGTTTTTCCAATTATCTTTTATTAAACCAGGTCGGAAGCAAATTAAATGAAATTTGACATGCAGTTTCATTCTCTTTTGGCCAATTTTGTACTGTGTTTGGTGTCTTGGTTACAGGTGCAATTACATTTTTCTTCTCAATTCCAATAAGAAGAAGTTAGCGTGGTTGCTGCCCTTGAAAGAGTGAAGTTGCTGAGAAAAGTATACCGAATAGAGAGTAAGGCGTGTGATTGTCATGAAAAAAGTTCAAGAGGCGAAAGCTCTGCGAGCTGCAGAATTTTGTGACGGATAGCTGAACTTATTGCCCTTGGGGATGAGCTACTGGTTCTTTCTCTCAAAGTAATCTAATTGGTGAAGGAGAGTTTGGAAAAATCTATAAATGTAGAAGAGTTTTTAAGGAGGTAATTTGTGTATATTTAGTGATGGCTAACAAACAGATAGTTATAGTTTGGTTATGGCTCAACCAGAAGAGAGTTAGGCTCAATTTAATGATTTTTTAGCTTAAGCTCAAACTTTAACATAGACTTGAAATAATTATTTTTTTGGATATAACATTTCGATATGACTCACAAGTATTTCATCAACCTTACTTACATTCATACTCGTGATATTTCCGTAACAGGTTGAAGTATTAAGCTAGTCGCCATCTCCATGTATTTTTGCTACTTGGAGAATGCCCTGAGAATAGCTGTCTCTTTGAATACATAGAAAATGGAAGCCTAAAAGACTATTCTCCACCAAGAAAGGAAACCATGTCTCCCACGGATAATCTTTGAAGTTGCTTGTGGGATTGTGTTCTTACGCAACTCAAAACAAGAGCCTATCTTACACCGAGATCTATATGAAGTCTGATTCTATTTTGTTAGACAAAAATCGGAGATGTTGGCCTAGCTAAATATGTTTTTATACTTTATGATGTCTCGGAAAATCAATTTTTGAATATTAAGGCAGCAAAAACTATAGGACCAAAATAGAATATATATGTATGGGAATTATATATTTTTAAATATTTATGGTGGGACATCTAAATGTCTTTTAACAAATGTAAAAAAACATGAAAAAGGGTCGCAAGATACTGTTCTTAGTTCTTGTATTCATATCTCTGGTTTGCATTTATTTTATTTTTTTTAGCAAGAAACAATCCAATTTATTTAAAAATAGAAGAGTAAACTATACTACAGAGATTGAGAAAGATAGCAGCTCTTGAAAGTTTATCGAGGGAGGTAGAGATTTCATCGCTGTTCGAGAGAGAAAAGTAAGAAAAAACCTTTATACTGGCCATTGGGAATTATATTAGCATACAAGCACACGCTTGTGTTGGAGGCAAAAGTGTTGGAGAAGACATTAGAAAGCTGGAAAACGGTGTCCACGTAGTCTTAGGAACTCCTGGCAGGGTATGTGATATGATAAAGAGAAGGAGCTTACGTACGAGAGCTATCAAGCTCTTGATTCTTGATGAATCGGATGAGATGTTGAGCCGAGGATTTAAGGATCAGATCTATGATGTTTACAGATATCTTCCACCTGATCTTCGGGTCGTCCTAATTTCTGCTACTCTTCCTCATGAAATCTTGGAGATTACAAGCAAGTTTATAATAGACCCTGTGAGGATCCTTGTGAAGCGTGATGAGTTAACTCTGGAGGGAATCAAGCCATTTTTTGTCGCTGTTGAGCGGGAGGAGTGGAAATTTGACACTTTGTGTGATCTGTATGACACTGTTACTATCACTTTAGTTGTTATCTTCTGCAACACAAAGAGAAAGGTGGACTGGCTAAGTGAGAAGATGAAAAGCAACAATTTCAGTCTCATAAATGCATGGAGACATGCCTCAGAAAGAGAGAGAGGCTATTATGGCACAGTTTAGATCAGGTGAAAGCCGTGTTCAGATCACCACTGATGTATGGGCCCGAGGGCTAGATGTTCAACATGTTTCTCTAGTGATCAACTATGATCTTCCAAACAACCGTGAGCTTTACATTCACAGGATCGGTCGTTCTGGCCGTTTTGGACGCAAGGGTGTTGCCATGAATTTCGTGAAGAGTGATGACATCAAAATTCTTCGAGACATCGAACAGTACTACAGTACTCAGATCGATGAGATGCCGATGAACGTTCTGATTTGATTTGAGAAAAGAGAAATGTTTAAAGTTGTGTGCGACATGCCTCTGGTGTAATGTGTTTTTTTGAAGCTGCGAGGATTTATTGTGATGGTTCTGCAATGGCACTGAACATATTAGGATAGTTTGTTGATTTTGTATAGGATACTCCCCTCTTACTAGGGTTGATACCTATTTATTTCCAGCCGTACCAAGTTCTTTTCGATTGGTTTTGTATTTCAAATTAATTTGGATATCAAGGATCTTGCGAAGCTTCTGTTAGTGAATGCTAAGTTCCATTTCATTTTGGCTGGTTTGTATTTCACATGAATTTGGGGTATAAAAAAAACTATACTACAAGATACCAAATTTAACAAAGTTGCAAACCAAACAAGATAATTAATTTGCAATTCAATTCGAGTCAAGAATAAGCTTCTTCATATCCATCCAAAACCTAATAATATTTCCATGTAAAGTTTTTAGCTCAACACTAGTAATAAAAAATGATATTATCCTCTTATAATTTATGTCTCCATTTAGCCAACCACTCACCATCTTTATTTGTCTCTCTATATACATAATTAAATTTAATCCAAGATCTAAGATCACTAATATCCAATTGTTAATTCTTATGAATCCAAAACTTGGAATAAAATTTCACAACATTAATCGCCACTTTAAAATCCTCCTCAATATTATCAACAACCAAAGTAACCAACTTCCAATAACAAATGTTAGCACAATATTCTGTCCATAAATCATTTTCGATTCATTTAAATTAATTAAAACAAACAACTATATCCTCATTCGCATAATGTATACTTCATCCAACGGTACATTCGTCATTGCGACATGAACCATCAAACTAAGTTTCAAATGACTTTTAAGAGTTTAAATCCACCACATCTATTTACCTAATTATGACCAAAATACAATTAAAATGAAAATTAAGAAAGTTAATCACCTTCATATTGTATTAGGAATACAAAAAGTCATCACGTAAACAAATATGGTCCAAAATCTCATGTTGAGAGCTTTTGTAGCATACACATTTTGATGCAAGTTGAATTCTAATAAAATTAATTTGATCATTTTTTGCTAGTTCGCAATAGACAACCTTCCAAACCGAAAAGCAAAATTTATGAGGAACTATAAGTGTCCATATTGTATCATAATAATAAATCATATATTCATAAAAATATCCTAATAATTTATGCATTTTCAATCTATTGTTTTTGTCATTTCAATAATTTAACCTAATAATAAATCATATGTTTATAACTAAAAATAATAGTCTTTTCCATCTATTTTATTTTTCATTTCAATGATTTGTCTTAATAATAAACCATATATTTGTGATGAGAGATAATAAATAGAGAGTAAATATTAATTTTACATATTTCAATTTACTAAAAGACTCGTAATCATTATAAAATTACAAAACATACAAATAATTTCGAATATTGTTTCATCATTTATTAAAACTAAGTTTATTTAATAGCATGAAATTCAAAGGTTTGATTAACTAAAACATGTGTATACGTTTTTATTTTTTTTTGTTAGAATTTAGGAGAGGTAACAAACCATTGATATTTCAAATATATTATTTATTTCCTCGAATTGTATATGGATTGAAACATTTTTTGCTTTTGTTATAATTGATCCAAATTTGTACAAATTAGATATGAATTATTTTAGAAAAAAATCCTATTTGAGTTTAAAACTTTTGTTTAATAAAAAAATTAACAATTTCAAATGTATTACAAATATTTACAGTTTTATTTTAATTATTTTGCAATTTTCACAAACTTAATATAAGGTATTAATACAAGTTTAGTTGTTGATTGAAATTATTTTATTAATAATTAATGAAAGATTGAAAAAAATATTATCAATTTTGGCTAAAATATATCAATTCTATTTTTAATATATGTATTCGGTTTGGATTTTTTTTTATAAATAAAAATCGTTATAAAATTAAAAAATAACATACATACTAAAAAAACATACATGATTAATTTGTTACCTGTGTATTAAAATATTATTTAGATTTTCTAAGACCTATTCTCGACCAACTCATTAACTAAAAACGTTCTATCATCGATAGCAAATTACAAGATCAAGGTAAAACAATACTCTGTATATATTTAAATTATTTTATAATTTAATTAAGTTATTTTTATCAAATATAGCATGTACTTATAGTGGGTTATCAAAATTTTATAGCTTTTTAAAATAAAACTGCTCTAATTCGTCACGTATAGAAATCGATATTATTCACTGTTATTTATTATGTGTCACAAGTGATAGTTGTCCGAAATATAGTTATACTTAAAATTTATTTTTTTCTTGTACTTGTTATACTTTATGTCACATGAAGTTCAGGAGCACACATAATTCTTATGTACAAAATATGTTTAAAGAACCACAACACGTATAACAAAAATAAAAAAAATAACTAAAAAATCGATGGTGTCGATGTCATGAATAGAAACCATATGATTATATGTATCCATCCAACAAGATAAGGTGACAGTAAAATTTAAGAACAATTAAAATATTGGTATTATTTTTTAGACTTTTACCATCACTTATTAGATTATTATAGTTAAATATTTGAGAGATTTAATATGTAAAAAAACTTTATCAAGAATAAAATTATCATTTATTTATCTTTAATGCATTTAAACTGCATTTAAACTCTATTATTTATCGGTATTTTATTTATTTTCTCTAACTTGTTTGCATATCATTTATGGTTTGTGACCAAACCAAATCATTGTATTGTTTTAAATCTATTCATATTTCTTCTCTGTTAATGTCGCATAATATTTTTTAGCTTCAAGTTCAATTAATTTGCAATATCAATGTTTATTTGTAATATTTATCAATATATATTTATTATTAAAGATATAGTTTTATGCTTAGATTTTATTTTTTATTTTTTGTTATTTAAATTTTAGATATGTTTGTTTTAATATTTAAAAATTATCAAATTACATATACTAATACAAATAATTTAGAACATTATTTAATGATTTTGTAAGATATTATATGATTTTTAAAAATCTATAGCATCTATAATACAAAAATATATGTTTGAAATAATGGTTTGCAATTTAAAAGTTTAATTAACCAAAACATTTATATGATTTTTCTTTTGTTGTTAAAGGGGTTTTTGAATGGTCAATAACAATGAAATTCACATATTTAGGAATTTTGAGGGTGTTGAATATTTTTATTTTATTTCAAATTGGAAGATGGTTTAATAGATTGAAAAACTTGGAGGGTGTAATAGACCGAGCTTATTTTTTTTATGTATTTTATTTCAAATATAAGTACCTTTTTTTAAAATTGGAAAAGGGTGTAACAGATTGAAAAATGTTTATTTTTTGTTTTTGTTATTACCTACATTTATAATTTCTATATGAACTATTTGTTACAAATTTATTTTTTTATAAACCTCCTTGGTGGGAGTGCGAGTATAATTTTATTAGCTTTTCTTATTAGGTACAAATTTATTTATTTTTCATTTTAAATGTATAGTTTATTTTTTAAATAGTTATAAAATTAAATTCATAGTTTGTGAGGTACGATTTTTCTTTTTTAATTAATTTTGATATTAACCATTTAATCTAAATTAGTTATATAATAGAAACTAATTAATATATATATATATTAATTTATTAATTGCGATATTTAAAGTTTTAATTTAAATATTTAATAAAGTATTTAAAATATAACAATAGATTATTATTTCTTAATAGTTTTTAGTATTTTATCTATAAATATATTAAATATCGATTTTTCTCGTTTCAAATTAGTGGTGGAGCAAATAAGATATCCCCCAATAGGATATCCGATATTTAAAAAGGTATCTCATTTACCATTAATATTTTTTTAAACAAAATTTGATTATTTTATCTATAAATACCTCACCTACTTATTTAATCTTAGCTAATCTCTCAAATAATATCTCACACAAATATCTAGTTCCGAAATCTCTCAAATCACAAATTTATTTCTACGCAATATCTAGTTCCAAAATCTTTTACACAAATATCTAGTTATTCAAACATTATGCTTCTATAAGTATAAATTTAATTGAATTTTTTTAAAAACAATTAGAGATATGCTTGATAAATCTAATAAATTTTTGAAAATATATAATATTTGAAAATATCTAAAACTATACTAAAAGATACCAAATTTAACAAAGTTGCAAACCAAACAAGATAATTAATTTTCAATTCAATTCGAGTCAAGAATAAGGTCCTTCATATCCATCCCTTGTTTTGTTTGGCCGAAACCCTGACTTCGGTTGAATTGCATCCATTCCCCGCCTCATCAAAAGCAGGCGTCAAGGAGGCAGCAACAACACAGAGCAGCTAAACATCCTTCAAGCATTCCAGAGCTCTATTGATGTTCAGGAGGAGGCTGAGCATATTTATATGGAAGCATTAATTTTCATTTTAATTGTATTTTGAGGGCTGAGCATATTTATATGGAAGCATTAATTTTCATTTTAATTGTATTTTGAGGAGGAGGGTATCCCTGAGGTGGATAACCCTGTTCCGATTTATTTATTTAATTTATAAATTTTCTGAAAAACAAGATACAACTTCAAACAAATTATAGCATAAAATTAGTTTTAAATAGATGAATAATATTATTTTAATTTAAAATATTACCATAAAAATATTTAATACCAATAATAAAAGACAAAATATTATAAATATATATACTTACACATATTCTGACTCAATTCGCTGCCACTTAGACTTTAAAATAAAAGAACTCTCTCAAATAAAATATTAAAATAAATAATATTTTATCCTATTAAAATTAACACAATTTAATATTGAATTTAATGTTTCAAAATAAAAATATTTATTTTAAATAAAATTTAAAATAAATAATTTTAGAATTAATGGGTTGAGATCCAACTAGAGAGAAAGGGTTGAACTGTACCAGGTTTCAGATCGAAATAATGCTTCCATATAAATATTTTTAGCTGAACACGGTTAATAAAAAAATGACATTATCCTTTTAGAATATATGTCTCTATTTAGCCAACTAATTACCAACTTTATTTGTCTATCTATAAACATGTTTAAATTAAATCCAAGAAGTAACGTCACTAATATCTAATAGTTAATTCTTTTGAATCGATAACCTGGACTAAAATTTCACAACATTGATCGCCACTTTGAAATCATACTAAATAATATCCACAACCAAAGACATAGAGTAACCAACTCGCAATAAAAAATTATAGCACGATATTCTGCCATAAATCGTTTTCATTTCCTTTAAAATAAGTAAAGCAAACAACTATATCCTCATTCAAATCACGTATACTTTATCTAATAACAACTATGTGATTTATAATACCGAAATATATGTTTTAAATAATGTTTGCAATTCAAAAGTTTAATTAACCAAAACATTTATATGTTTTTTCTTTTGTTGTTAAAGCGGTAATCGAATGATTAATAACAATTGAAATTCACATATTTAGGAATTTTGAGGGTGTTCGAATATTTTTATTTTATTTCAAATTGGAAGAGGGTTTAATAGATTGAAACACTTTGCGGGTGTAATGGATTGAGCTTATTTTTTGTTATTATATATATTATTTTAAATTAAAGTACATTTTTTTATATTAGAAAAGGGTTTAATAGATTGAAACCGTTTTATTTTCGCTTTTTGTTATTACGTACATTTTATAAGTTCTATATAAACTAATTTTAATTTTTTTTATTAAACTCCTCGGTGCAAGTGCGACTATAATTTTATTAATAAGAAAGGACAAAACGAAAACTTGAACAGATCTGAAAAGATTAAAAAAACTTGGAGTCTTTATATCAAATAAAACTCATAATAATGAATGTCACTTATTAAAAAATATTCCAAAACCTAATAATATTTCCATGTAAAGTTTTTAGCTCAACACTAGTAATAAAAAATGATATTCTCCACCAACTCATTAACTAAAAACGTTGATCATCGAAAGCAAATTACAAGATCAAGGTAAAACAATACTTTATATATTTTTCAATTATTTTATGATTTAATTGAAGTTATTTTTATCAAATATAGCCTTCACTTATCGAACTTATCGTGGGTTATCAAAAGTTTATAGCTTTTTAAAATAAAACTGCTCTAATTCGTCATGTATGAAAATCGATATTATTCACTGTTATTTATTATGTGCCACAAGTGATAGTTGTCAGATATAAAGTTATACTTAAATTTTTTTTTCTTGTACTTGTTATACTTTATGTCACATGAAGCTTACGAGCACACATAATTTTTATGTACAAAATATTTAAAAAAAACCACAATACATATAACAAAAATAGAAAAATAACTAAAACGTCGATGTCATGAATAGAGACCGTATGGTTATATGTATCCATCAAACAAGATAATGTGACAATTAAATTTAAGAGCAATGATAATATTGGTCTTATTTTTTAGAATTTTACGATCAGTTATTAGATTATCAAATCGGTTCAATATTTGATAGATTTAATATGTAAAAAAACTTTATCACAAATAAAATTATCATTCATTTATCTTTAATGCATTTAAACTCTATTTTTTATCGGTATTTTACTTATTTTCTCTAACTTGTTTGCATATCATTTATGGTTTGGGACAAAATCAAATCATTATATTATTTTTAATTTATTCATATTTCTTCTCCGTTCATATTTTTAATAAATTTTATAATATAAATAGATAAAAATTTGGAAAAAGTTTGATGAAAACCGTTACTTTTGTTAAAACTCGAATTAAACTATTATATTTTAAATTATAAAAAACGTTAAATTGTCTTAATATAAATTTTTTAATCTCTAAACTATAGTAAGTCAAGTTTTGTTAATTTTTGAATTTAAAATTATAATGCTAAACTATTCTATTGCGTTGACATCCATATCCATTATACCTTAATTCAACCAAAAGTATAGGATTAATTTTGAAGCTAACTATAAACACAACTATAAAAGAACATAAAACCATTCATACTTTTAAAA
The DNA here is from genome assembly GCA_036936605.1 of Limnanthes douglasii subsp. nivea. NCBI lineage: Eukaryota > Viridiplantae > Streptophyta > Magnoliopsida > Brassicales > Limnanthaceae > Limnanthes > Limnanthes douglasii. Next base: position 1,674 of record JAUPFV010000293.1, on the reverse strand, counting down.
TCTAACTATTTACCGTTACGATTTTATATTAAAAGGTAACTATTTACCGTCAATAAAATATAAAATCATTGAAATTAATAATAATAAAACATACAGTCATTCATCCCATAATAAAATATTTTGAAAAAGTTAACTATTTATAGTTACAATTTTGTATAAAAAGTTAACTATTTAGAGTTACAGTTTTATATAAAATATTATTATATTTTAATATATTTTTAAAAGTAATATATAATATATGAATTTTATTATTTATCTTTAACAATAACGTAAACCAGCCATTCTATTTTTATCCTAAAATATATTAATATTTTAAGTAATAAAATTAATTTAGGAAATAAAACAAATTGGAATCCGAATAAATCCACGTACCACGACCAATCTACTAAGGAAAAATAATCAAAACCATATTTTCGGATAGCATAGCATAAATAATGATTAATGAGTAAGAAGAATTTAAATGGTTTTCTTATTCGCTGATGATTTTATACCTAACAAAAAAATGAAGCTAGTATAACTTTGACTTGTTACATAAACACTAGCATATAAATGTAAGACAAAGTTTATATCCTCCTCCGCATACATTTTGAATCAACCAAACAACGTATTACCATACAATAATGGTTAAACTCAACATTATTTTATGTGTTCCTTTGATATTGTTAGTGATTTCAGATTATGGAACTGGAAGTGTTGAGGCAAGCGGAACGAAGAAAAACCACGCGTCGATGCAAAAAGCTGAAGAAATATTGTTCCAATCAAATGTGAGATTGCATGCACATATGATTTCTAATTCCAAACGCTTGGTTCCATCCGGACCAAATCCAAGTCATCCTACACTACCAGATATGATTTCCAATTCCAAACGCTTGGTTCCATCCGGACCAAATCCAAGTCATCCTACATTGCCGTATATGATTTCCAATTCCAAACGCTTGGTTCCATCCGGACCAAATCCAAGTCATCCTACACTGCCTCATATTGTTTCCAATTCCAAACGCTTGGTTCCATCCGGACCAAATCCAAGTCATCCTACACTGCCGGATACGATTTCCAATTCCAAACGTTTGGTTCCATCCGGACCAAATCCGAGTCATCCTACACTGCCCGATATGACTTCCAATTCTAAACGCTTGGTTCCATCTGGACCAAACCCAAGTCATCCTACACTGCCAAGTATGATTTCTAATTCCAAGCGATAGGCTCCATCTGGACTAGATCATCCTGCGCCAAGTCATCATGGTAATCAAAGCGTATTAAATAAATGTATTTTTATAATGATATTTATACATTCAAATTTTATGTTATTTTATTTCCATCTCGTTAATTTTATCTTTTCCAAATTATTATAAATCTTCAATTACCATAAGCAAATATCATCAACTCTAGTAAAACAAGATGATTTACCGATAAATCCACGACCATTTAATTTATTACTATCTAATTGGTTTATTTCTAATGGTACAATCTCTCAACTTACATTATGGTACATTGATTTAAAGACTTCCCCCAAGAAAAGCATGTGTCACCAACTCTTTCTCTAGTTCCTTCTTCATCATTCTCCAACATACATATTTAATTTGTTATCTTTAGCTTTATATACGTCAATTTTCAAAATATTATTCAATATTATCGAAAACCTTAGAGTTTTGTGAATTGGAAACAACCCATACA
>JAUPFV010000292.1:42500-45000 GCA_036936605.1 Limnanthes douglasii subsp. nivea | reverse complement strand
GCGCTTTCAAATCATGAAAACCAATGGCCACAACTTCTTTCTCCGACCCTCCTCCGTTTTGCAGGAATGACAAGATGATGACTTTCATCAGCTCCGAATCCAAAAGATTTGCAGATAGTTTGCAAATCAACAACAGGATTCATAGCGTGCTAGTCTACACTTGCCTTTCCCTACCGAATAGAAGCCGATCATCCATACGAGGCGTAACTATGGCGTACTTCACAATCCCGCATCACGAATCTTTCACAACAGTAGGATACACCTGTTATCAAGTATGTTTGTGGGAATATCAGTTGGCAGTAGCAAAAATCATGCCGTGGATCTCCGAAGGACCGGCTCTAAACACCTCCAGAATCACGTCTCCGCGTCCCGTCATTCGATGTTTAAAGACTTATAGCAACAGCATCTCCGATCCGTCCCAAAAATTTATGCTACATACCCCTTCCAACGCCCACAAACAACCATCGTCTAGAGGCAAATCCTACCATTGCTGCTGATTCAATTGCTTTGGAATTGTAATAACCAGTAGCTCCAACCCCTCTGTGTGACCGACTGCCCTACCCTCTTCGGTGAAAAGTAGGGCCAAATTGGACTACTAGGAATCATAAGAGGGTCTGTGGAATGCAGCAACACAAAACCGTAGACTACCTCTTACTTTTTGTCGTAGGGGTATTTTGGTCTTTTCCTATGGAAGGTCAAAACCGGAATACATCCACCACAAAAACGAGTTCCTACTAATCCCCACCTTCGCATCGGGAGGAATCCGCCCGCTTCCTCACTCGTTAAGCACAAATTGTCCTTTAGCCGTAAGAGGGGTATTTTGGTCTTTTACTTCCCACCTCGGACAATTTGTGCTTAAAAGGCTACAAAGGCTACCAATGCCGCACTAGTATGTGCGACATTCGGTGCTTGCCGGCTAAAACAAGCACCTTTGGGGCAACTCCAACTTTCACCAGTTGGCTCACCCCCCCTAAGTAGCTTAATAGGCTGTTTTAGCTAAAACACTAGGTAGTGCTTTTATGTTTGAACCATCACCCTACCTTCAAAAGTGGGGAATCCGAAGGAATTTGATTATGAAACTTTGCAGTTATGTTAACAATGGATAAAAACAAGTGTTCACAAAGTTTGAACTAAAAATTCAAACCATAAGTATTTTATATATATTTATTTAACGAAAAACGTTAGAAAAATCATAACAAATTTAATTTTGGTTTAAAAATTACAAACTCGACTCTTAAAAATCCTACATGTTATAAGGATTGTATGATGGAAAGTATTTTGAGTTTTGCACGAGTAGAAAAAAAGATATCACATTTTCTATGTTCTTTGGCCCCATTTGGGGCGCTGCTGGCACGACACAGCCCAGTGGTGGCCTGCCACTGGCGCCACAATGCGGGCCACTTGCACCACATTGGCCGGCCACTGGCGCCTCAAATGCTGGCTCTGGCGCCACAATGCTGGCCACTGGCGCCACATTGCTGGCCACTGGTACCACAATGGCCGGCCACTGGTGCCACAGCACTGGCCACTGGCGCCTCAAATGCTGGCTCTGGCGCCACAATGCTGGCCACTGGCGCCACATTGCTGGCCACTGGTACCACATTGGCCGGCCACTGGTGCCACAGCACTGGCCACTGGCGCCTCAAATGCTGGCCACAATGGCCGGCCACTGGCGCCACATTGCTGGCCACAGTGGTGCCACACTGGCCGGCCACTGGTGCCACATTGGCCGGCCAGTGGCGCCACATTGCTGGACAGCAAAAAACCGGCCAACAATGGCTCGGTTCCCATATCTCGGTTGTCCGAATGCGGATTTCTATATATGGATTCCATGCAGTTTTTCGAGATCTACGCGCTGGTTAATTACCTACGGTGATTAACCGAAGTGTGGACCCAAAAAAACGCCGTTTTGCATGTTAATTTTAGATTTTTAGAATCATTTAGGGATTTTAGGAAATAGAAACCCTAATATTGGCTCGATTTTTCGATTTGAATTCCGATTTCACCGCATAGCTTCATATTTTATGGCCGACACTATCCGAATATCGAATCAATTTCGGAAAGCCCCAATTTATGGAAGTCTTACCGTATGTTTGTATACTAGTGGATACGAGCTATATCGTCAAAGTAGGTTTGGTGTAGCGGTTAGTGAAGTAGTGACTTTTTATATCCCAACGGCGTGGGTTCGAACCTCGCTGGTCGCTTTTTTTTCTTTAATTATTTTTTGTCCCTCCTTTCGGAGTAAATTCGTGGTGCTTCGTAGAGTTTACCGCGTGGTAGAAACAACGCTATGGTAAAGTTTTGGTATTTTTTATCAACGCCGAAAAATATGACTTTATTTTATAACTCACGATTTTTTTACCATCACACTTGCAAGTCCGTAACTTTGGCTTAGGATGTCGGAATTTTCCGAATTATTTTTTAATTCCGCATTATTTTTTGGTATCTAAGCGATGGTGAAGTTTCGGTAATTTTTTACTCTTTGGTTTGTTCGTTCCTA
>JAUPFV010000292.1:0-2500 GCA_036936605.1 Limnanthes douglasii subsp. nivea | reverse complement strand
GTATGTTTGTGGGAATATCAGTTGGCAGTAGCAAAAATCATGCCGTGGATCTCCGAAGGACCGGCTCTAAACACCTCCAGAATCACGTCTCCGCGTCCCGTCATTCGATGTTTAAAGACTTATAGCAACAGCATCTCCGATCCGTCCCAAAAATTTATGCTACATACCCCTTCCAACGCCCACAAACAACCATCGTCTAGAGGCAAATCCTACCATTGCTGCTGATTCAATTGCTTTGGAATTGTAATAACCAGTAGCTCCAACCCCTCTGTGTGACCGACTGCCCTACCCTCTTCGGTGAAAAGTAGGGCCAAATTGGACTACTAGGAATCATAAGAGGGTCTGTGGAATGCAGCAACACAAAACCGTAGACTACCTCTTACTTTTTGTCGTAGGGGTATTTTGGTCTTTTCCTATGGAAGGTCAAAACCGGAATACATCCACCACAAAAACGAGTTCCTACTAATCCCCACCTTCGCATCGGGAGGAATCCGCCCGCTTCCTCACTCGTTAAGCACAAATTGTCCTTTAGCCGTAAGAGGGGTATTTTGGTCTTTTACTTCCCACCTCGGACAATTTGTGCTTAAAAGGCTACAAAGGCTACCAATGCCGCACTAGTATGTGCGACATTCGGTGCTTGCCGGCTAAAACAAGCACCTTTGGGGCAACTCCAACTTTCACCAGTTGGCTCACCCCCCCTAAGTAGCTTAATAGGCTGTTTTAGCTAAAACACTAGGTAGTGCTTTTATGTTTGAACCATCACCCTACCTTCAAAAGTGGGGAATCCGAAGGAATTTGATTATGAAACTTTGCAGTTATGTTAACAATGGATAAAAACAAGTGTTCACAAAGTTTGAACTAAAAATTCAAACCATAAGTATTTTATATATATTTATTTAACGAAAAACGTTAGAAAAATCATAACAAATTTAATTTTGGTTTAAAAATTACAAACTCGACTCTTAAAAATCCTACATGTTATAAGGATTGTATGATGGAAAGTATTTTGAGTTTTGCACGAGTAGAAAAAAAGATATCACATTTTCTATGTTCTTTGGCCCCATTTGGGGCGCTGCTGGCACGACACAGCCCAGTGGTGGCCTGCCACTGGCGCCACAATGCGGGCCACTTGCACCACATTGGCCGGCCACTGGCGCCTCAAATGCTGGCTCTGGCGCCACAATGCTGGCCACTGGCGCCACATTGCTGGCCACTGGTACCACAATGGCCGGCCACTGGTGCCACAGCACTGGCCACTGGCGCCTCAAATGCTGGCTCTGGCGCCACAATGCTGGCCACTGGCGCCACATTGCTGGCCACTGGTACCACATTGGCCGGCCACTGGTGCCACAGCACTGGCCACTGGCGCCTCAAATGCTGGCCACAATGGCCGGCCACTGGCGCCACATTGCTGGCCACAGTGGTGCCACACTGGCCGGCCACTGGTGCCACATTGGCCGGCCAGTGGCGCCACATTGCTGGACAGCAAAAAACCGGCCAACAATGGCTCGGTTCCCATATCTCGGTTGTCCGAATGCGGATTTCTATATATGGATTCCATGCAGTTTTTCGAGATCTACGCGCTGGTTAATTACCTACGGTGATTAACCGAAGTGTGGACCCAAAAAAACGCCGTTTTGCATGTTAATTTTAGATTTTTAGAATCATTTAGGGATTTTAGGAAATAGAAACCCTAATATTGGCTCGATTTTTCGATTTGAATTCCGATTTCACCGCATAGCTTCATATTTTATGGCCGACACTATCCGAATATCGAATCAATTTCGGAAAGCCCCAATTTATGGAAGTCTTACCGTATGTTTGTATACTAGTGGATACGAGCTATATCGTCAAAGTAGGTTTGGTGTAGCGGTTAGTGAAGTAGTGACTTTTTATATCCCAACGGCGTGGGTTCGAACCTCGCTGGTCGCTTTTTTTTCTTTAATTATTTTTTGTCCCTCCTTTCGGAGTAAATTCGTGGTGCTTCGTAGAGTTTACCGCGTGGTAGAAACAACGCTATGGTAAAGTTTTGGTATTTTTTATCAACGCCGAAAAATATGACTTTATTTTATAACTCACGATTTTTTTACCATCACACTTGCAAGTCCGTAACTTTGGCTTAGGATGTCGGAATTTTCCGAATTATTTTTTAATTCCGCATTATTTTTTGGTATCTAAGCGATGGTGAAGTTTCGGTAATTTTTTACTCTTTGGTTTGTTCGTTCCTATAAATCCGGGCAACTTGTATTTCGGTTTTTCTTAAAACCGTAGCTCCAAACCTTTGCAAGTCCATACCTTTGGCTTCGGATGTCCGAATCATGTGATTTTTTTTTATTCCACAATATTTTCCGATATCCATGCGATGGTAAAGTTTCGGTATTTTTTTACCCAATGTGGAAAAAGAGGACTTTTTTAGCTAAACCGGTGGGTTATAGCTTACGATTTTTTTACCATCACCTTTGCAAGTCCGTAACTTTTGCTTCGGATGTCGGAATTGTCC
>JAUPFV010000291.1:62500-65000 GCA_036936605.1 Limnanthes douglasii subsp. nivea | reverse complement strand
AATAATACCGAAACTTTACCATCGCATGGATATCGGAAAATATTGTGGAATAAAAAAAAATCACATGATTCGGACATCCGAAGCCAAAGGTATGGACTTGCAAAGGTTTGGAGCTACGGTTTTAAGAAAAAACGAAATACAAGTTGCCCGGATTTATAGGAACGAACAAACCAAAGGGTAAAAAATTACCGAAACTTCACCATCGCTTAGATACCGAAAAATAATGCGGAATGAAAAAATAATTCGGAAGATTCCGACATCCTTAGCCAAAGTTATGGACTTGAAAGTGTGATGGTAAAAAAATCGTGAGTTATAAAATAAAGTCATATTTTTCGGCGTTGGTTAAAAAATACCGAAACTTTACCATAGCGTTGTTTCTACCACGCGGTAAACTCTACCAAGCACCACGAATTTACTCCGAAAGGAGGGACGAAAAATAATTAAAGAAAAAAAAGCGACCAGCGAGGTTCGAACCCACGCCGTTGGGATATAAAAAGTCACTACTTCACTAACCGCTACACCAAACCTACATTGACGATATAGCTCGTATCCACTAGTATACAAACATACGGTAAGACTTCCATAAATTGGGGCTTTCCAAAATTGATTCGATATTCGGATAGTGTCGGCCATAAAATATGAAGCTATGCGGTGAAATCGGAATTCAAATCGAAAAATCGAGCCAATTTTAGGGTTTCTATTTCCTAAAATCCCTAAATAATTCTAAAAATCTAAAATTAACATGCAAAACGGCGTTTTTTTGGGTCCACACTTCGGTTAATCACCGTAGGTAATTAACCACACGCGTAGATCTCGAAAAACTGCATGGAATCCATATATAGAAATCCGCATTCGGACAACCGAGATATGGGAACCGAGCCATTGTTGGCCGGTTTTTTGCTGTCCAGCAATGTGGCGCCAATGGCCGGCCAATGTGGCACCAGTGGCCGGCCAGTGTGGCACCACTGTGGCCGGCAATGTGGCGCCAGTGGCCGGCCATTGTGGCCAGCATTTGAGGCGCCAGTGGCCAGTGCTGTGGCACCAGTGGCCAGCCAATGTGGTACCAGTGGCCAGCAATGTGGCGCCAGTGGCCAGCATTGTGGCGCCAGAGCCAGCATTTGAGGCTTGTTGCCAGTGCTGTGGCACCAGTGGCCGGCCATTGTGGTACCAGTGGGCAGCAATGTGGCGCCAGTGGCCAGCATTGTGGCGCCAGAGCCAGCATTTGAGGCTTGTGGCCAGTGCTGTGGCACCAGTGGCCGGCCATTGTGGTACCAGTGGGCAGCAATGTGGCGCCAGTGGCCAGCATTGTGGCGCCAGAGCCAGCATTTGAGGCGCCAGTGGCCGGTCAATGTGGTGCAAGTGGCCCGCATTGTGGCGCCAGTGGCAGGCCACTACTGGGCTGTGTCGTGCCAGCAGCGCCCCAAATGGGGCCAAAGAACATAGAAAATGTGATATCTTTTTTTCTACTCGTGCAAAACTCAAAATACTTTCCATCATACAATCCTTATAACATGTAGGATTTTTAAGAGTCGAGTTTGTAATTTTTAAACCAAAATTAAATTTGTTATGATTTTTCTAACGTTTTTCGTTAAATAAATATATATAAAATACTTATGGTTTGAATTTTTAGTTCAAACTTTGTGAACACTTGTTTTTATCCATTGTTAACATAACTGCAAAGTTTCATAATCAAATTCCTTCGGATTCCCCACTTTTGAAGGTAGGGTGATGGTTCAAACATAAAAGCACTACCTAGTGTTCTAGCTAAAACAGCCTATTAAGCTACTTAGGGGGGGTGAGCCAACTGGTGAAAGTTGGAGTTGCCCCAAAGGTGCTTGTTTTAGCCGGCAAGCACCGAATGTCGCACATACTAGTGCGGCATTGGTAGCCTTTGTAGCCTTTTAAGCACAAATTGTCCGAGGTGGGAAGTAAAAGACCAAAATACCCCTCTTACGGCTAAAGGACAATTTGTGCTTAACGAGTGAGGAAGCGGGCGGATTCCTCCCGATGCGAAGGTGGGGATTAGTAGGAACTCGTTTTTGTGGTGGATGTATTGCGGTTTTGGCCTTCCATAGGAAAAGACCAAAATACCCCTACGACAAAAAGTAAGAGGTAGTCTATGGTTTTGTGTTGCTGCATTCCACAGACCCTCTTATGATTCCTAGTAGTCCTATTTGGCCCTACTTTTCACCGAAGAGGGTAGGGCAGTCGGTCACACAGAGGGGTTGGAGCTATTGGTTATTACAATTCCAAAGCAATTGAATCAGCAGCAATGGTAGGATTTGCCTCTAGACGATGGTTGTTTGCGGGCGTTGGAAGGGGTACGTAGCATAAATTTTTGGGACGGATCGGAGATGCTGTCGCTATAAGTCTCTAAACATCGAATGACGGGACGCGGAGACGTGATTCTGGAGGTGTTTAGAGCCGGTCCTTCGGAGATCTACGGCATGATTTTTGCTACTGCCAACTGAAATTCCCACAAACATACTTGATAACAGGT
>JAUPFV010000291.1:20000-22500 GCA_036936605.1 Limnanthes douglasii subsp. nivea | reverse complement strand
GAAAAAACGAAATACAAGTTGCCCGGATTTATAGGAACGAACAAACCAAAGGGTAAAAAATTACCGAAACTTCACCATCGCTTAGATACCGAAAAATAATGCGGAATGAAAAAATAATTCGGAAGATTCCGACATCCTTAGCCAAAGTTATGGACTTGAAAGTGTGATGGTAAAAAAATCGTGAGTTATAAAATAAAGTCATATTTTTCGGCGTTGGTTAAAAAATACCGAAACTTTACCATAGCGTTGTTTCTACCACGCGGTAAACTCTACCAAGCACCACGAATTTACTCCGAAAGGAGGGACGAAAAATAATTAAAGAAAAAAAAGCGACCAGCGAGGTTCGAACCCACGCCGTTGGGATATAAAAAGTCACTACTTCACTAACCGCTACACCAAACCTACATTGACGATATAGCTCGTATCCACTAGTATACAAACATACGGTAAGACTTCCATAAATTGGGGCTTTCCAAAATTGATTCGATATTCGGATAGTGTCGGCCATAAAATATGAAGCTATGCGGTGAAATCGGAATTCAAATCGAAAAATCGAGCCAATTTTAGGGTTTCTATTTCCTAAAATCCCTAAATAATTCTAAAAATCTAAAATTAACATGCAAAACGGCGTTTTTTTGGGTCCACACTTCGGTTAATCACCGTAGGTAATTAACCACCGCGTAGATCTCGAAAAACTGCATGGAATCCATATATAGAAATCCGCATTCGGACAACCGAGATATGGGAACCGAGCCATTGTTGGCCGGTTTTTTGCTGTCCAGCAATGTGGCGCCAATGGCCGGCCAATGTGGCACCAGTGGCCGGCCAGTGTGGCACCACTGTGGCCGGCAATGTGGCGCCAGTGGCCGGCCATTGTGGCCAGCATTTGAGGCGCCAGTGGCCAGTGCTGTGGCACCAGTGGCCAGCCAATGTGGTACCAGTGGCCAGCAATGTGGCGCCAGTGGCCAGCATTGTGGCGCCAGAGCCAGCATTTGAGGCTTGTTGCCAGTGCTGTGGCACCAGTGGCCGGCCATTGTGGTACCAGTGGGCAGCAATGTGGCGCCAGTGGCCAGCATTGTGGCGCCAGAGCCAGCATTTGAGGCTTGTGGCCAGTGCTGTGGCACCAGTGGCCGGCCATTGTGGTACCAGTGGGCAGCAATGTGGCGCCAGTGGCCAGCATTGTGGCGCCAGAGCCAGCATTTGAGGCGCCAGTGGCCGGTCAATGTGGTGCAAGTGGCCCGCATTGTGGCGCCAGTGGCAGGCCACTACTGGGCTGTGTCGTGCCAGCAGCGCCCCAAATGGGGCCAAAGAACATAGAAAATGTGATATCTTTTTTTCTACTCGTGCAAAACTCAAAATACTTTCCATCATACAATCCTTATAACATGTAGGATTTTTAAGAGTCGAGTTTGTAATTTTTAAACCAAAATTAAATTTGTTATGATTTTTCTAACGTTTTTCGTTAAATAAATATATATAAAATACTTATGGTTTGAATTTTTAGTTCAAACTTTGTGAACACTTGTTTTTATCCATTGTTAACATAACTGCAAAGTTTCATAATCAAATTCCTTCGGATTCCCCACTTTTGAAGGTAGGGTGATGGTTCAAACATAAAAGCACTACCTAGTGTTCTAGCTAAAACAGCCTATTAAGCTACTTAGGGGGGGTGAGCCAACTGGTGAAAGTTGGAGTTGCCCCAAAGGTGCTTGTTTTAGCCGGCAAGCACCGAATGTCGCACATACTAGTGCGGCATTGGTAGCCTTTGTAGCCTTTTAAGCACAAATTGTCCGAGGTGGGAAGTAAAAGACCAAAATACCCCTCTTACGGCTAAAGGACAATTTGTGCTTAACGAGTGAGGAAGCGGGCGGATTCCTCCCGATGCGAAGGTGGGATTAGTAGGAACTCGTTTTTGTGGTGGATGTATTGCGGTTTTGGCCTTCCATAGGAAAAGACCAAAATACCCCTACGACAAAAAGTAAGAGGTAGTCTATGGTTTTGTGTTGCTGCATTCCACAGACCCTCTTATGATTCCTAGTAGTCCTATTTGGCCCTACTTTTCACCGAAGAGGGTAGGGCAGTCGGTCACACAGAGGGGTTGGAGCTATTGGTTATTACAATTCCAAAGCAATTGAATCAGCAGCAATGGTAGGATTTGCCTCTAGACGATGGTTGTTTGCGGGCGTTGGAAGGGGTACGTAGCATAAATTTTTGGGACGGATCGGAGATGCTGTCGCTATAAGTCTCTAAACATCGAATGACGGGACGCGGAGACGTGATTCTGGAGGTGTTTAGAGCCGGTCCTTCGGAGATCTACGGCATGATTTTTGCTACTGCCAACTGAAATTCCCACAAACATACTTGATAACAGGTGTATCCTACTGTTGTGAATGATTCGTGATGCGGGATTGTGAAGTACGCCGTAGTTGCGCCTCGTATGGATGATCGGCTTCTATTCGGTAGGGAAAGGCAAGGGTAGATTATCACGCTACGAATCCTG
>JAUPFV010000290.1:52500-55000 GCA_036936605.1 Limnanthes douglasii subsp. nivea | reverse complement strand
TTGCTGCAGACTCATGCGCTTTCAAATCATGAAAACCAATGGCCACAACTTCTTTCTCCGACCCTCCTCCGTTTTGCAGGAATGACAAGATGATGACTTTCATCAGCTCCGAATCCAAAAGATTTGCAGATAGTTTGCAAATCAACAACAGGATTCATAGCGTGCTAGTCTACACTTGCCTTTCCCTACCGAATAGAAGCCGATCATCCATACGAGGCGTAACTATGGCGTACTTCACAATCCCGCATCACGAATCTTTCACAACAGTAGGATACACCTGTTATCAAGTATGTTTGTGGGAATATCAGTTGGCAGTAGCAAAAATCATGCCGTGGATCTCCGAAGGACCGGCTCTAAACACCTCCAGAATCACGTCTCCGCGTCCCGTCATTCGATGTTTAAAGACTTATAGCAACAGCATCTCCGATCCGTCCCAAAAATTTATGCTACATACCCCTTCCAACGCCCACAAACAACCATCGTCTAGAGGCAAATCCTACCATTGCTGCTGATTCAATTGCTTTGGAATTGTAATAACCAGTAGCTCCAACCCCTCTGTGTGACCGACTGCCCTACCCTCTTCGGTGAAAAGTAGGGCCAAATTGGACTACTAGGAATCATAAGAGGGTCTGTGGAATGCAGCAACACAAAACCGTAGACTACCTCTTACTTTTTGTCGTAGGGGTATTTTGGTCTTTTCCTATGGAAGGTCAAAACCGGAATACATCCACCACAAAAACGAGTTCCTACTAATCCCCACCTTCGCATCGGGAGGAATCCGCCCGCTTCCTCACTCGTTAAGCACAAATTGTCCTTTAGCCGTAAGAGGGGTATTTTGGTCTTTTACTTCCCACCTCGGACAATTTGTGCTTAAAAGGCTACAAAGGCTACCAATGCCGCACTAGTATGTGCGACATTCGGTGCTTGCCGGCTAAAACAAGCACCTTTGGGGCAACTCCAACTTTCACCAGTTGGCTCACCCCCCCTAAGTAGCTTAATAGGCTGTTTTAGCTAAAACACTAGGTAGTGCTTTTATGTTTGAACCATCACCCTACCTTCAAAAGTGGGGAATCCGAAGGAATTTGATTATGAAACTTTGCAGTTATGTTAACAATGGATAAAAACAAGTGTTCACAAAGTTTGAACTAAAAATTCAAACCATAAGTATTTTATATATATTTATTTAACGAAAAACGTTAGAAAAATCATAACAAATTTAATTTTGGTTTAAAAATTACAAACTCGACTCTTAAAAATCCTACATGTTATAAGGATTGTATGATGGAAAGTATTTTGAGTTTTGCACGAGTAGAAAAAAAGATATCACATTTTCTATGTTCTTTGGCCCCATTTGGGGCGCTGCTGGCACGACACAGCCCAGTGGTGGCCTGCCACTGGCGCCACAATGCGGGCCACTTGCACCACATTGGCCGGCCACTGGCGCCTCAAATGCTGGCTCTGGCGCCACAATGCTGGCCACTGGCGCCACATTGCTGGCCACTGGTACCACAATGGCCGGCCACTGGTGCCACAACACTGGCCACTGGCGCCTCAAATGCTGGCTCTGGCGCCACAATGCTGGCCACTGGCGCCACATTGCTGGCCACTGGTACCACATTGGCCGGCCACTGGTGCCACAGCACTGGCCACTGGCGCCTCAAATGCTGGCCACAATGGCCGGCCACTGGCGCCACATTGCTGGCCACAGTGGTGCCACACTGGCCGGCCACTGGTGCCACATTGGCCGGCCAGTGGCGCCACATTGCTGGACAGCAAAAAACCGGCCAACAATGGCTCGGTTCCCATATCTCGGTTGTCCGAATGCGGATTTCTATATATGGATTCCATGCAGTTTTTCGAGATCTACGCGCTGGTTAATTACCTACGGTGATTAACCGAAGTGTGGACCCAAAAAAACGCCGTTTTGCATGTTAATTTTAGATTTTTAGAATCATTTAGGGATTTTAGGAAATAGAAACCCTAATATTGGCTCGATTTTTCGATTTGAATTCCGATTTCACCGCATAGCTTCATATTTTATGGCCGACACTATCCGAATATCGAATCAATTTCGGAAAGCCCCAATTTATGGAAGTCTTACCGTATGTTTGTATACTAGTGGATACGAGCTATATCGTCAAAGTAGGTTTGGTGTAGCGGTTAGTGAAGTAGTGACTTTTTATATCCCAACGGCGTGGGTTCGAACCTCGCTGGTCGCTTTTTTTTCTTTAATTATTTTTTGTCCCTCCTTTCGGAGTAAATTCGTGGTGCTTCGTAGAGTTTACCGCGTGGTAGAAACAACGCTATGGTAAAGTTTCGGTATTTTTTATCAACGCCGAAAAATATGACTTTATTTTATAACTCACGATTTTTTTACCATCACACTTGCAAGTCCGTAACTTTGGCTTAGGATGTCGGAATTTTCCGAATTATTTTTTAATTCCGCATTATTTTTTGGTATCTAAGCGATGGTGAAGTTTCGGTAATTTTTTACTCTTTG
>JAUPFV010000290.1:0-2500 GCA_036936605.1 Limnanthes douglasii subsp. nivea | reverse complement strand
GCCACAACTTCTTTCTCCGACCCTCCTCCGTTTTGCAGGAATGACAAGATGATGACTTTCATCAGCTCCGAATCCAAAAGATTTGCAGATAGTTTGCAAATCAACAACAGGATTCATAGCGTGCTAGTCTACACTTGCCTTTCCCTACCGAATAGAAGCCGATCATCCATACGAGGCGTAACTATGGCGTACTTCACAATCCCGCATCACGAATCTTTCACAACAGTAGGATACACCTGTTATCAAGTATGTTTGTGGGAATATCAGTTGGCAGTAGCAAAAATCATGCCGTGGATCTCCGAAGGACCGGCTCTAAACACCTCCAGAATCACGTCTCCGCGTCCCGTCATTCGATGTTTAAAGACTTATAGCAACAGCATCTCCGATCCGTCCCAAAAATTTATGCTACATACCCCTTCCAACGCCCACAAACAACCATCGTCTAGAGGCAAATCCTACCATTGCTGCTGATTCAATTGCTTTGGAATTGTAATAACCAGTAGCTCCAACCCCTCTGTGTGACCGACTGCCCTACCCTCTTCGGTGAAAAGTAGGGCCAAATTGGACTACTAGGAATCATAAGAGGGTCTGTGGAATGCAGCAACACAAAACCGTAGACTACCTCTTACTTTTTGTCGTAGGGGTATTTTGGTCTTTTCCTATGGAAGGTCAAAACCGGAATACATCCACCACAAAAACGAGTTCCTACTAATCCCCACCTTCGCATCGGGAGGAATCCGCCCGCTTCCTCACTCGTTAAGCACAAATTGTCCTTTAGCCGTAAGAGGGGTATTTTGGTCTTTTACTTCCCACCTCGGACAATTTGTGCTTAAAAGGCTACAAAGGCTACCAATGCCGCACTAGTATGTGCGACATTCGGTGCTTGCCGGCTAAAACAAGCACCTTTGGGGCAACTCCAACTTTCACCAGTTGGCTCACCCCCCCTAAGTAGCTTAATAGGCTGTTTTAGCTAAAACACTAGGTAGTGCTTTTATGTTTGAACCATCACCCTACCTTCAAAAGTGGGGAATCCGAAGGAATTTGATTATGAAACTTTGCAGTTATGTTAACAATGGATAAAAACAAGTGTTCACAAAGTTTGAACTAAAAATTCAAACCATAAGTATTTTATATATATTTATTTAACGAAAAACGTTAGAAAAATCATAACAAATTTAATTTTGGTTTAAAAATTACAAACTCGACTCTTAAAAATCCTACATGTTATAAGGATTGTATGATGGAAAGTATTTTGAGTTTTGCACGAGTAGAAAAAAAGATATCACATTTTCTATGTTCTTTGGCCCCATTTGGGGCGCTGCTGGCACGACACAGCCCAGTGGTGGCCTGCCACTGGCGCCACAATGCGGGCCACTTGCACCACATTGGCCGGCCACTGGCGCCTCAAATGCTGGCTCTGGCGCCACAATGCTGGCCACTGGCGCCACATTGCTGGCCACTGGTACCACAATGGCCGGCCACTGGTGCCACAGCACTGGCCACTGGCGCCTCAAATGCTGGCTCTGGCGCCACAATGCTGGCCACTGGCGCCACATTGCTGGCCACTGGTACCACATTGGCCGGCCACTGGTGCCACAGCACTGGCCACTGGCGCCTCAAATGCTGGCCACAATGGCCGGCCACTGGCGCCACATTGCTGGCCACAGTGGTGCCACACTGGCCGGCCACTGGTGCCACATTGGCCGGCCAGTGGCGCCACATTGCTGGACAGCAAAAAACCGGCCAACAATGGCTCGGTTCCCATATCTCGGTTGTCCGAATGCGGATTTCTATATATGGATTCCATGCAGTTTTTCGAGATCTACGCGCTGGTTAATTACCTACGGTGATTAACCGAAGTGTGGACCCAAAAAAACGCCGTTTTGCATGTTAATTTTAGATTTTTAGAATCATTTAGGGATTTTAGGAAATAGAAACCCTAATATTGGCTCGATTTTTCGATTTGAATTCCGATTTCACCGCATAGCTTCATATTTTATGGCCGACACTATCCGAATATCGAATCAATTTCGGAAAGCCCCAATTTATGGAAGTCTTACCGTATGTTTGTATACTAGTGGATACGAGCTATATCGTCAAAGTAGGTTTGGTGTAGCGGTTAGTGAAGTAGTGACTTTTTATATCCCAACGGCGTGGGTTCGAACCTCGCTGGTCGCTTTTTTTTCTTTAATTATTTTTTGTCCCTCCTTTCGGAGTAAATTCGTGGTGCTTCGTAGAGTTTACCGCGTGGTAGAAACAACGCTATGGTAAAGTTTCGGTATTTTTTATCAACGCCGAAAAATATGACTTTATTTTATAACTCACGATTTTTTTACCATCACACTTGCAAGTCCGTAACTTTGGCTTAGGATGTCGGAATTTTCCGAATTATTTTTTAATTCCGCATTATTTTTTGGTATCTAAGCGATGGTGAAGTTTCGGTAATTTTTTACTCTTTGGTTTGTTCGTTCCTATAAATCCGGGCAACTTGTATTTCGGT
>JAUPFV010000029.1:417500-420000 GCA_036936605.1 Limnanthes douglasii subsp. nivea | reverse complement strand
ACAGGATTCGTAGCGTGATAATCTACCCTTGCCTTTCCCTACCGAATAGAAGCCGATCATCCATACGAGGCGCAACTACGGCGTACTTCACAATCCCGCATCACGAATCATTCACAACAGTAGGATACACCTGTTATCAAGTATGTTTGTGGGAATTTCAGTTGGCAGTAGCAAAAATCATGCCGTAGATCTCCGAAGGACCGGCTCTAAACACCTCCAGAATCACGTCTCCGCGTCCCGTCATTCGATGTTTAGAGACTTATAGCGACAGCATCTCCGATCCGTCCCAAAAATTTATGCTACGTACCCCTTCCAACGCCCGCAAACAACCATCGTCTAGAGGCAAATCCTACCATTGCTGCTGATTCAATTGCTTTGGAATTGTAATAACCAATAGCTCCAACCCCTCTGTGTGACCGACTGCCCTACCCTCTTCGGTGAAAAGTAGGGCCAAATAGGACTACTAGGAATCATAAGAGGGTCTGTGGAATGCAGCAACACAAAACCATAGACTACCTCTTACTTTTTGTCGTAGGGGTATTTTGGTCTTTTCCTATGGAAGGCCAAAACCGCAATACATCCACCACAAAAACGAGTTCCTACTAATCCCCACCTTCGCATCGGGAGGAATCCGCCCGCTTCCTCACTCGTTAAGCACAAATTGTCCTTTAGCCGTAAGAGGGGTATTTTGGTCTTTTACTTCCCACCTCGGACAATTTGTGCTTAAAAGGCTACAAAGGCTACCAATGCCGCACTAGTATGTGCGACATTCGGTGCTTGCCGGCTAAAACAAGCACCTTTGGGGCAACTCCAACTTTCACCAGTTGGCTCACCCCCCCTAAGTAGCTTAATAGGCTGTTTTAGCTAGAACACTAGGTAGTGCTTTTATGTTTGAACCATCACCCTACCTTCAAAAGTGGGGAATCCGAAGGAATTTGATTATGAAACTTTGCAGTTATGTTAACAATGGATAAAAACAAGTGTTCACAAAGTTTGAACTAAAAATTCAAACCATAAGTATTTTATATATATTTATTTAACGAAAAACGTTAGAAAAATCATAACAAATTTAATTTTGGTTTAAAAATTACAAACTCGACTCTTAAAAATCCTACATGTTATAAGGATTGTATGATGGAAAGTATTTTGAGTTTTGCACGAGTAGAAAAAAAGATATCACATTTTCTATGTTCTTTGGCCCCATTTGGGGCGCTGCTGGCACGACACAGCCCAGTAGTGGCCTGCCACTGGCGCCACAATGCGGGCCACTTGCACCACATTGACCGGCCACTGGCGCCTCAAATGCTGGCTCTGGCGCCACAATGCTGGCCACTGGCGCCACATTGCTGCCCACTGGTACCACAATGGCCGGCCACTGGTGCCACAGCACTGGCCACAAGCCTCAAATGCTGGCTCTGGCGCCACAATGCTGGCCACTGGCGCCACATTGCTGCCCACTGGTACCACAATGGCCGGCCACTGGTGCCACAGCACTGGCAACAAGCCTCAAATGCTGGCTCTGGCGCCACAATGCTGGCCACTGGCGCCACATTGCTGGCCACTGGTACCACATTGGCTGGCCACTGGTGCCACAGCACTGGCCACTGGCGCCTCAAATGCTGGCCACAATGGCCGGCCACTGGCGCCACATTGCCGGCCACAGTGGTGCCACACTGGCCGGCCACTGGTGCCACATTGGCCGGCCATTGGCGCCACATTGCTGGACAGCAAAAAACCGGCCAACAATGGCTCGGTTCCCATATCTCGGTTGTCCGAATGCGGATTTCTATATATGGATTCCATGCAGTTTTTCGAGATCTACGCGGTGGTTAATTACCTACGGTGATTAACCGAAGTGTGGACCCAAAAAAACGCCGTTTTGCATGTTAATTTTAGATTTTTAGAATTATTTAGGGATTTTAGGAAATAGAAACCCTAAAATTGGCTCGATTTTTCGATTTGAATTCCGATTTCACCGCATAGCTTCATATTTTATGGCCGACACTATCCGAATATCGAATCAATTTTGGAAAGCCCCAATTTATGGAAGTCTTACCGTATGTTTGTATACTAGTGGATACGAGCTATATCGTCAATGTAGGTTTGGTGTAGCGGTTAGTGAAGTAGTGACTTTTTATATCCCAACGGCGTGGGTTCGAACCTCGCTGGTCGCTTTTTTTTCTTTAATTATTTTTCGTCCCTCCTTTCGGAGTAAATTCGTGGTGCTTGGTAGAGTTTACCGCGTGGTAGAAACAACGCTATGGTAAAGTTTCGGTATTTTTTAACCAACGCCGAAAAATATGACTTTATTTTATAACTCACGATTTTTTTACCATCACACTTTCAAGTCCATAACTTTGGCTAAGGATGTCGGAATCTTCCGAATTATTTTTTCATTCCGCATTATTTTTCGGTATCTAAGCGATGGTGAAGTTTCGGTAATTTTTTACCCTTTGGTTTGTTCGTTCCTATAAATCCGGGCAACTTGTATTTCGTTTTT
>JAUPFV010000029.1:375000-377500 GCA_036936605.1 Limnanthes douglasii subsp. nivea | reverse complement strand
CTACGGCGTACTTCACAATCCCGCATCACGAATCATTCACAACAGTAGGATACACCTGTTATCAAGTATGTTTGTGGGAATTTCAGTTGGCAGTAGCAAAAATCATGCCGTAGATCTCCGAAGGACCGGCTCTAAACACCTCCAGAATCACGTCTCCGCGTCCCGTCATTCGATGTTTAGAGACTTATAGCGACAGCATCTCCGATCCGTCCCAAAAATTTATGCTACGTACCCCTTCCAACGCCCGCAAACAACCATCGTCTAGAGGCAAATCCTACCATTGCTGCTGATTCAATTGCTTTGGAATTGTAATAACCAATAGCTCCAACCCCTCTGTGTGACCGACTGCCCTACCCTCTTCGGTGAAAAGTAGGGCCAAATAGGACTACTAGGAATCATAAGAGGGTCTGTGGAATGCAGCAACACAAAACCATAGACTACCTCTTACTTTTTGTCGTAGGGGTATTTTGGTCTTTTCCTATGGAAGGCCAAAACCGCAATACATCCACCACAAAAACGAGTTCCTACTAATCCCCACCTTCGCATCGGGAGGAATCCGCCCGCTTCCTCACTCGTTAAGCACAAATTGTCCTTTAGCCGTAAGAGGGGTATTTTGGTCTTTTACTTCCCACCTCGGACAATTTGTGCTTAAAAGGCTACAAAGGCTACCAATGCCGCACTAGTATGTGCGACATTCGGTGCTTGCCGGCTAAAACAAGCACCTTTGGGGCAACTCCAACTTTCACCAGTTGGCTCACCCCCCCTAAGTAGCTTAATAGGCTGTTTTAGCTAGAACACTAGGTAGTGCTTTTATGTTTGAACCATCACCCTACCTTCAAAAGTGGGGAATCCGAAGGAATTTGATTATGAAACTTTGCAGTTATGTTAACAATGGATAAAAACAAGTGTTCACAAAGTTTGAACTAAAAATTCAAACCATAAGTATTTTATATATATTTATTTAACGAAAAACGTTAGAAAAATCATAACAAATTTAATTTTGGTTTAAAAATTACAAACTCGACTCTTAAAAATCCTACATGTTATAAGGATTGTATGATGGAAAGTATTTTGAGTTTTGCACGAGTAGAAAAAAAGATATCACATTTTCTATGTTCTTTGGCCCCATTTGGGGCGCTGCTGGCACGACACAGCCCAGTAGTGGCCTGCCACTGGCGCCACAATGCGGGCCACTTGCACCACATTGACCGGCCACTGGCGCCTCAAATGCTGGCTCTGGCGCCACAATGCTGGCCACTGGCGCCACATTGCTGCCCACTGGTACCACAATGGCCGGCCACTGGTGCCACAGCACTGGCCACAAGCCTCAAATGCTGGCTCTGGCGCCACAATGCTGGCCACTGGCGCCACATTGCTGCCCACTGGTACCACAATGGCCGGCCACTGGTGCCACAGCACTGGCAACAAGCCTCAAATGCTGGCTCTGGCGCCACAATGCTGGCCACTGGCGCCACATTGCTGGCCACTGGTACCACATTGGCTGGCCACTGGTGCCACAGCACTGGCCACTGGCGCCTCAAATGCTGGCCACAATGGCCGGCCACTGGCGCCACATTGCCGGCCACAGTGGTGCCACACTGGCCGGCCACTGGTGCCACATTGGCCGGCCATTGGCGCCACATTGCTGGACAGCAAAAAACCGGCCAACAATGGCTCGGTTCCCATATCTCGGTTGTCCGAATGCGGATTTCTATATATGGATTCCATGCAGTTTTTCGAGATCTACGCGGTGGTTAATTACCTACGGTGATTAACCGAAGTGTGGACCCAAAAAAACGCCGTTTTGCATGTTAATTTTAGATTTTTAGAATTATTTAGGGATTTTAGGAAATAGAAACCCTAAAATTGGCTCGATTTTTCGATTTGAATTCCGATTTCACCGCATAGCTTCATATTTTATGGCCGACACTATCCGAATATCGAATCAATTTTGGAAAGCCCCAATTTATGGAAGTCTTACCGTATGTTTGTATACTAGTGGATACGAGCTATATCGTCAATGTAGGTTTGGTGTAGCGGTTAGTGAAGTAGTGACTTTTTATATCCCAACGGCGTGGGTTCGAACCTCGCTGGTCGCTTTTTTTTCTTTAATTATTTTTCGTCCCTCCTTTCGGAGTAAATTCGTGGTGCTTGGTAGAGTTTACCGCGTGGTAGAAACAACGCTATGGTAAAGTTTCGGTATTTTTTAACCAACGCCGAAAAATATGACTTTATTTTATAACTCACGATTTTTTTACCATCACACTTTCAAGTCCATAACTTTGGCTAAGGATGTCGGAATCTTCCGAATTATTTTTTCATTCCGCATTATTTTTCGGTATCTAAGCGATGGTGAAGTTTCGGTAATTTTTTACCCTTTGGTTTGTTCGTTCCTATAAATCCGGGCAACTTGTATTTCGTTTTTTCTTAAAACCGTAGCTCCAAACCTTTGCAAGTCCATACCTTTGGCTTCGGATGTCCGAATCATGTGATTTTTTTT
>JAUPFV010000029.1:332500-335000 GCA_036936605.1 Limnanthes douglasii subsp. nivea | reverse complement strand
GCTCTAAACACCTCCAGAATCACGTCTCCGCGTCCCGTCATTCGATGTTTAGAGACTTATAGCGACAGCATCTCCGATCCGTCCCAAAAATTTATGCTACGTACCCCTTCCAACGCCCGCAAACAACCATCGTCTAGAGGCAAATCCTACCATTGCTGCTGATTCAATTGCTTTGGAATTGTAATAACCAATAGCTCCAACCCCTCTGTGTGACCGACTGCCCTACCCTCTTCGGTGAAAAGTAGGGCCAAATAGGACTACTAGGAATCATAAGAGGGTCTGTGGAATGCAGCAACACAAAACCATAGACTACCTCTTACTTTTTGTCGTAGGGGTATTTTGGTCTTTTCCTATGGAAGGCCAAAACCGCAATACATCCACCACAAAAACGAGTTCCTACTAATCCCCACCTTCGCATCGGGAGGAATCCGCCCGCTTCCTCACTCGTTAAGCACAAATTGTCCTTTAGCCGTAAGAGGGGTATTTTGGTCTTTTACTTCCCACCTCGGACAATTTGTGCTTAAAAGGCTACAAAGGCTACCAATGCCGCACTAGTATGTGCGACATTCGGTGCTTGCCGGCTAAAACAAGCACCTTTGGGGCAACTCCAACTTTCACCAGTTGGCTCACCCCCCCTAAGTAGCTTAATAGGCTGTTTTAGCTAGAACACTAGGTAGTGCTTTTATGTTTGAACCATCACCCTACCTTCAAAAGTGGGGAATCCGAAGGAATTTGATTATGAAACTTTGCAGTTATGTTAACAATGGATAAAAACAAGTGTTCACAAAGTTTGAACTAAAAATTCAAACCATAAGTATTTTATATATATTTATTTAACGAAAAACGTTAGAAAAATCATAACAAATTTAATTTTGGTTTAAAAATTACAAACTCGACTCTTAAAAATCCTACATGTTATAAGGATTGTATGATGGAAAGTATTTTGAGTTTTTCACGAGTAGAAAAAAAGATATCACATTTTCTATGTTCTTTGGCCCCATTTGGGGCGCTGCTGGCACGACACAGCCCAGTAGTGGCCTGCCACTGGCGCCACAATGCGGGCCACTTGCACCACATTGACCGGCCACTGGCGCCTCAAATGCTGGCTCTGGCGCCACAATGCTGGCCACTGGCGCCACATTGCTGCCCACTGGTACCACAATGGCCGGCCACTGGTGCCACAGCACTGGCCACAAGCCTCAAATGCTGGCTCTGGCGCCACAATGCTGGCCACTGGCGCCACATTGCTGCCCACTGGTACCACAATGGCCGGCCACTGGTGCCACAGCACTGGCAACAAGCCTCAAATGCTGGCTCTGGCGCCACAATGCTGGCCACTGGCGCCACATTGCTGGCCACTGGTACCACATTGGCTGGCCACTGGTGCCACAGCACTGGCCACTGGCGCCTCAAATGCTGGCCACAATGGCCGGCCACTGGCGCCACATTGCCGGCCACAGTGGTGCCACACTGGCCGGCCACTGGTGCCACATTGGCCGGCCATTGGCGCCACATTGCTGGACAGCAAAAAACCGGCCAACAATGGCTCGGTTCCCATATCTCGGTTGTCCGAATGCGGATTTCTATATATGGATTCCATGCAGTTTTTCGAGATCTACGCGGTGGTTAATTACCTACGGTGATTAACCGAAGTGTGGACCCAAAAAAACGCCGTTTTGCATGTTAATTTTAGATTTTTAGAATTATTTAGGGATTTTAGGAAATAGAAACCCTAAAATTGGCTCGATTTTTCGATTTGAATTCCGATTTCACCGCATAGCTTCATATTTTATGGCCGACACTATCCGAATATCGAATCAATTTTGGAAAGACCCAATTTATGGAAGTCTTACCGTATGTTTGTATACTAGTGGATACGAGCTATATCGTCAATGTAGGTTTGGTGTAGCGGTTAGTGAAGTAGTGACTTTTTATATCCCAACGGCGTGGGTTCGAACCTCGCTGGTCGCTTTTTTTTCTTTAATTATTTTTCGTCCCTCCTTTCGGAGTAAATTCGTGGTGCTTGGTAGAGTTTACCGCGTGGTAGAAACAACGCTATGGTAAAGTTTCGGTATTTTTTAACCAACGCCGAAAAATATGACTTTATTTTATAACTCACGATTTTTTTACCATCACACTTTCAAGTCCATAACTTTGGCTAAGGATGTCGGAATCTTCCGAATTATTTTTTCATTCCGCATTATTTTTCGGTATCTAAGCGATGGTGAAGTTTCGGTAATTTTTTACCCTTTGGTTTGTTCGTTCCTATAAATCCGGGCAACTTGTATTTCGTTTTTTCTTAAAACCGTAGCTCCAAACCTTTGCAAGTCCATACCTTTGGCTTCGGATGTCCGAATCATGTGATTTTTTTTTATTCCACAATATTTTCCGATATCCATGCGATGGTAAAGTTTCGGTATTATTTACCCAATGTGGAAAAATATGACTTTTTTAGCTAAACCGGTGGGTTATAGCTTACGATTTTTTTACCATCACCTTT
>JAUPFV010000029.1:290000-292500 GCA_036936605.1 Limnanthes douglasii subsp. nivea | reverse complement strand
CAACCATCGTCTAGAGGCAAATCCTACCATTGCTGCTGATTCAATTGCTTTGGAATTGTAATAACCAATAGCTCCAACCCCTCTGTGTGACCGACTGCCCTACCCTCTTCGGTGAAAAGTAGGGCCAAATAGGACTACTAGGAATCATAAGAGGGTCTGTGGAATGCAGCAACACAAAACCATAGACTACCTCTTACTTTTTGTCGTAGGGGTATTTTGGTCTTTTCCTATGGAAGGCCAAAACCGCAATACATCCACCACAAAAACGAGTTCCTACTAATCCCCACCTTCGCATCGGGAGGAATCCGCCCGCTTCCTCACTCGTTAAGCACAAATTGTCCTTTAGCCGTAAGAGGGGTATTTTGGTCTTTTACTTCCCACCTCGGACAATTTGTGCTTAAAAGGCTACAAAGGCTACCAATGCCGCACTAGTATGTGCGACATTCGGTGCTTGCCGGCTAAAACAAGCACCTTTGGGGCAACTCCAACTTTCACCAGTTGGCTCACCCCCCCTAAGTAGCTTAATAGGCTGTTTTAGCTAGAACACTAGGTAGTGCTTTTATGTTTGAACCATCACCCTACCTTCAAAAGTGGGGAATCCGAAGGAATTTGATTATGAAACTTTGCAGTTATGTTAACAATGGATAAAAACAAGTGTTCACAAAGTTTGAACTAAAAATTCAAACCATAAGTATTTTATATATATTTATTTAACGAAAAACGTTAGAAAAATCATAACAAATTTAATTTTGGTTTAAAAATTACAAACTCGACTCTTAAAAATCCTACATGTTATAAGGATTGTATGATGGAAAGTATTTTGAGTTTTGCACGAGTAGAAAAAAAGATATCACATTTTCTATGTTCTTTGGCCCCATTTGGGGCGCTGCTGGCACGACACAGCCCAGTAGTGGCCTGCCACTGGCGCCACAATGCGGGCCACTTGCACCACATTGACCGGCCACTGGCGCCTCAAATGCTGGCTCTGGCGCCACAATGCTGGCCACTGGCGCCACATTGCTGCCCACTGGTACCACAATGGCCGGCCACTGGTGCCACAGCACTGGCCACAAGCCTCAAATGCTGGCTCTGGCGCCACAATGCTGGCCACTGGCGCCACATTGCTGCCCACTGGTACCACAATGGCCGGCCACTGGTGCCACAGCACTGGCAACAAGCCTCAAATGCTGGCTCTGGCGCCACAATGCTGGCCACTGGCGCCACATTGCTGGCCACTGGTACCACATTGGCTGGCCACTGGTGCCACAGCACTGGCCACTGGCGCCTCAAATGCTGGCCACAATGGCCGGCCACTGGCGCCACATTGCCGGCCACAGTGGTGCCACACTGGCCGGCCACTGGTGCCACATTGGCCGGCCATTGGCGCCACATTGCTGGACAGCAAAAAACCGGCCAACAATGGCTCGGTTCCCATATCTCGGTTGTCCGAATGCGGATTTCTATATATGGATTCCATGCAGTTTTTCGAGATCTACGCGGTGGTTAATTACCTACGGTGATTAACCGAAGTGTGGACCCAAAAAAACGCCGTTTTGCATGTTAATTTTAGATTTTTAGAATTATTTAGGGATTTTAGGAAATAGAAACCCTAAAATTGGCTCGATTTTTCGATTTGAATTCCGATTTCACCGCATAGCTTCATATTTTATGGCCGACACTATCCGAATATCGAATCAATTTTGGAAAGCCCCAATTTATGGAAGTCTTACCGTATGTTTGTATACTAGTGGATACGAGCTATATCGTCAATGTAGGTTTGGTGTAGCGGTTAGTGAAGTAGTGACTTTTTATATCCCAACGGCGTGGGTTCGAACCTCGCTGGTCGCTTTTTTTTCTTTAATTATTTTTCGTCCCTCCTTTCGGAGTAAATTCGTGGTGCTTGGTAGAGTTTACCGCGTGGTAGAAACAACGCTATGGTAAAGTTTCGGTATTTTTTAACCAACGCCGAAAAATATGACTTTATTTTATAACTCACGATTTTTTTACCATCACACTTTCAAGTCCATAACTTTGGCTAAGGATGTCGGAATCTTCCGAATTATTTTTTCATTCCGCATTATTTTTCGGTATCTAAGCGATGGTGAAGTTTCGGTAATTTTTTACCCTTTGGTTTGTTCGTTCCTATAAATCCGGGCAACTTGTATTTCGTTTTTTCTTAAAACCGTAGCTCCAAACCTTTGCAAGTCCATACCTTTGGCTTCGGATGTCCGAATCATGTGATTTTTTTTTATTCCACAATATTTTCCGATATCCATGCGATGGTAAAGTTTCGGTATTATTTACCCAATGTGGAAAAATATGACTTTTTTAGCTAAACCGGTGGGTTATAGCTTACGATTTTTTTACCATCACCTTTGCAAGTCCGTAACTTTGGCTTCGGATGTCGGAATTGTCCGATCTTTTTTTCACAACGCATTATTTTTCGATATCTACGTGATGGTAAAATTTCGGACTTTTTTAAAAACGTCGAAAAATAGGA
>JAUPFV010000029.1:237500-240000 GCA_036936605.1 Limnanthes douglasii subsp. nivea | reverse complement strand
ACTGCAGACTCATGCGCTTTCAAATCATGAAAACCAATGGCCACAACTTCTTCTTCCGACCCCTCCCCCGTTTTGCAGGAACGACAAGATGATGACTTTCAGCTTTGAATCCAAAAGATTTGCAGATAGTTTGCAAATCAACAACAGGATTCGTAGCGTGATAATCTACCCTTGCCTTTCCCTACCGAATAGAAGCCGATCATCCATACGAGGCGCAACTACGGCGTACTTCACAATCCCGCATCACGAATCATTCACAACAGTAGGATACACCTGTTATCAAGTATGTTTGTGGGAATTTCAGTTGGCAGTAGCAAAAATCATGCCGTAGATCTCCGAAGGACCGGCTCTAAACACCTCCAGAATCACGTCTCCGCGTCCCGTCATTCGATGTTTAGAGACTTATAGCGACAGCATCTCCGATCCGTCCCAAAAATTTATGCTACGTACCCCTTCCAACGCCCGCAAACAACCATCGTCTAGAGGCAAATCCTACCATTGCTGCTGATTCAATTGCTTTGGAATTGTAATAACCAATAGCTCCAACCCCTCTGTGTGACCGACTGCCCTACCCTCTTCGGTGAAAAGTAGGGCCAAATAGGACTACTAGGAATCATAAGAGGGTCTGTGGAATGCAGCAACACAAAACCATAGACTACCTCTTACTTTTTGTCGTAGGGGTATTTTGGTCTTTTCCTATGGAAGGCCAAAACCGCAATACATCCACCACAAAAACGAGTTCCTACTAATCCCCACCTTCGCATCGGGAGGAATCCGCCCGCTTCCTCACTCGTTAAGCACAAATTGTCCTTTAGCCGTAAGAGGGGTATTTTGGTCTTTTACTTCCCACCTCGGACAATTTGTGCTTAAAAGGCTACAAAGGCTACCAATGCCGCACTAGTATGTGCGACATTCGGTGCTTGCCGGCTAAAACAAGCACCTTTGGGGCAACTCCAACTTTCACCAGTTGGCTCACCCCCCCTAAGTAGCTTAATAGGCTGTTTTAGCTAGAACACTAGGTAGTGCTTTTATGTTTGAACCATCACCCTACCTTCAAAAGTGGGGAATCCGAAGGAATTTGATTATGAAACTTTGCAGTTATGTTAACAATGGATAAAAACAAGTGTTCACAAAGTTTGAACTAAAAATTCAAACCATAAGTATTTTATATATATTTATTTAACGAAAAACGTTAGAAAAATCATAACAAATTTAATTTTGGTTTAAAAATTACAAACTCGACTCTTAAAAATCCTACATGTTATAAGGATTGTATGATGGAAAGTATTTTGAGTTTTGCACGAGTAGAAAAAAAGATATCACATTTTCTATGTTCTTTGGCCCCATTTGGGGCGCTGCTGGCACGACACAGCCCAGTAGTGGCCTGCCACTGGCGCCACAATGCGGGCCACTTGCACCACATTGACCGGCCACTGGCGCCTCAAATGCTGGCTCTGGCGCCACAATGCTGGCCACTGGCGCCACATTGCTGCCCACTGGTACCACAATGGCCGGCCACTGGTGCCACAGCACTGGCCACAAGCCTCAAATGCTGGCTCTGGCGCCACAATGCTGGCCACTGGCGCCACATTGCTGCCCACTGGTACCACAATGGCCGGCCACTGGTGCCACAGCACTGGCAACAAGCCTCAAATGCTGGCTCTGGCGCCACAATGCTGGCCACTGGCGCCACATTGCTGGCCACTGGTACCACATTGGCTGGCCACTGGTGCCACAGCACTGGCCACTGGCGCCTCAAATGCTGGCCACAATGGCCGGCCACTGGCGCCACATTGCCGGCCACAGTGGTGCCACACTGGCCGGCCACTGGTGCCACATTGGCCGGCCATTGGCGCCACATTGCTGGACAGCAAAAAACCGGCCAACAATGGCTCGGTTCCCATATCTCGGTTGTCCGAATGCGGATTTCTATATATGGATTCCATGCAGTTTTTCGAGATCTACGCGGTGGTTAATTACCTACGGTGATTAACCGAAGTGTGGACCCAAAAAAACGCCGTTTTGCATGTTAATTTTAGATTTTTAGAATTATTTAGGGATTTTAGGAAATAGAAACCCTAAAATTGGCTCGATTTTTCGATTTGAATTCCGATTTCACCGCATAGCTTCATATTTTATGGCCGACACTATCCGAATATCGAATCAATTTTGGAAAGCCCCAATTTATGGAAGTCTTACCGTATGTTTGTATACTAGTGGATACGAGCTATATCGTCAATGTAGGTTTGGTGTAGCGGTTAGTGAAGTAGTGACTTTTTATATCCCAACGGCGTGGGTTCGAACCTCGCTGGTCGCTTTTTTTTCTTTAATTATTTTTCGTCCCTCCTTTCGGAGTAAATTCGTGGTGCTTGGTAGAGTTTACCGCGTGGTAGAAACAACGCTATGGTAAAGTTTCGGTATTTTTTAACCAACGCCGAAAAATATGACTTTATTTTATAACTCACGATTTTTTTACCATCACACTTTCAAGTCCATAACT
>JAUPFV010000029.1:187500-192500 GCA_036936605.1 Limnanthes douglasii subsp. nivea | reverse complement strand
CAACCACTCCGGTGGTTCTTTTACTAAAAGTAGGATAACGGGTTACACTCTTGCTCTAGCAAGTTACTTAAGAATTAAACTCTAACTCTCAAGCTTTGGCTCTCTATAAACAAACTCTCTCAACCCACCTTATAATTCTGGTGGTGTTACATATATATAGGCATCGAAATAAACCACCCACAAACTTAGAAACTACCCACTACCACATAATGGCCCTATGTGGCAGAATCTTGGCCCTTGGATTTCCCATATCAAATCTCGTCCATTTGCTCCGAAATTTCACCAGGTAACTTCCATATAGTTATGCTAGACGTGGTAAAAAGTTGGCCCCACAAAAGTATTGATCTGCCTGGAGTTCCTGAAAATCAGCCACGTCTGGCCGGCCAAACGCTCCCGAGTGGCCCTGTTCTGGCGTGCCAGCCTGTGCCAGATCACTTGCTCAGCCATAACTTCCGATTTTCCCGTGTCATGCTCCGAAACTCCTGGGCCACTTTCCATGATTTTCTCAACCGCATCTAGTGGTGAAGGCGGTTTTGGCAGTTGAGGATGTTTGCCCACGATTTTCACTAACCACCAAGGTTAATCATGTGCTAACTTCTTCCCCACTCGTGCAAACGTGCCCAAACTTTGTGGGGAGGTGGATAATAACTGAATATGGCAGTTATCAAATTTTGGCACGAGCAAAAATGTGTTTGGCCCAACCGTTTTTCGGTTTGGCACGTTCTGGCCTGTTCTGGCCCACACTCTGGCCCAGTTTGGCCCCTCTGGCCGGCCAGAAACGTGCCAGCATGCGCCACAGCGCGCCACCTTGGCCTACACTCACATTTCTTCGTGCCATCTTCTCCCAACACCTCCTCTAAGTCATTTCCAGCAGCTTGCTTGATCCTCAGCCCAATTTCGCCTTGGACGAACCCCTTGCACTTGAACCAAAGTGCCCATTTGATATTTTAGCCTATTTATCCAAGTCTCGCGCCAACTCCATTTTTCTCTTGGGTCTCCCTCGGTTTCTTCCGCGCTTGTGTCTCGATGCCATCTATCTCACCCATTGCTAGTGCATTTTCACCCATTATAGCCATGTCCCTTTAGTAGGGTCTTACAGTAGGCCACTATCCTACCATCGAAAGTTGATAGGGCAGAAATTTGAATGATGCGTCGCCGGCACGATGGCCGTGCGATCCGTCGAGTTATCATGAATCATCAGAGCAACGGGCAAAGCCCGCGTCGACCTTTTATCTAATAAATGCATCCCTTCCAGAAGTCGGGGTTTGTTGCACGTATTAGCTCTAGAATTACTACGGTTATCCGAGTAGCAGATACCATCAAACAAACTATAACTGATTTAATGAGCCATTCGCAGTTTCACAGTCTGAATTAGTTCATACTTACACATGCATGGCTTAATCTTTGAGACAAGCATATGACTACTGGCAGGATCAACCAGGTAGCAATCATTCGCGAGGCCAACATCCATTTAACTTGCAGACCCGAAAGAGTCAGCCAAATCAAAATAGACGCCGCCGTCGTTCGAAATGGAGCTTCAGTAGACGCATAGAGGCAAAGCCTCTCGTCCATTTTGCTTTCCGTCCCCAAAAGAACAGCCAATAACCCGTGCACCGAACGCAATCACATTATTAACATGAAACCGTAGTCGGGACACAGGAATTGGCTATCGGTTCGCATAGCGTCCCCGAAGGCACGTTACACAAAACATGTATACCCAACATGTGAATTCCATATCTTAGGTACTCAACACAGGATCCCGCATCTACCCACGTAGCTTTAACAGCACACGAGGAATACGTGATTCGAAATGATTGTCAATAGTTCCATGCGGATACACAAAGCCTATCGACTCACATTGCCATCCCGCTTCTCATACGCCGCACGTACGATTTGGTAATGATGTCCTCCTCCAACACGACGAGAGCATCTCACTAACGAAGATTCACATGGAATACTCCATCAAAACCAAACCTTTGCCGCCAGGCGCGCGACAAGTTTTTTTGTTAAATCCTGGGGAGAATTCAACATAGGTTCTACTTATCCAAACCTACCCTAGGCAACCACCGAACGAAAAATCGACATCCAAAGCGTAACCATCGGCATCATCACAATCCCCACTACACGATTCATTCGCAACAATAAGATACACCTGTTATCAAGTATGCTTGTGGGAATTTCAGTTGGCAGTAGCAAAAATCATGCCGTAGATCTCCGAAGGACCGGCTTTAAACACCTCCAGAATCACGTCTCCGCGTCCCGTCATTCGATGTTTAAAGACTTATAGCGACAGCATCTCCGATCCGTCCCAAAAATTTATGCTACATACCCCTTCCAACGCCCACAAGCAACCATCGTCTAAAGGCAAATCCTACCATTACTGCAGACTCATGCGCTTTCAAATCATGAAAACCAATGGCCACAACTTCTTCTTCCGACCCCTCCCCCGTTTTGCAGGAACGACAAGATGATGACTTTCAGCTTTGAATCCAAAAGATTTGCAGATAGTTTGCAAATCAACAACAGGATTCGTAGCGTGATAATCTACCCTTGCCTTTCCCTACCGAATAGAAGCCGATCATCCATACGAGGCGCAACTACGGCGTACTTCACAATCTCGCATCACGAATCATTCACAACAGTAGGATACACCTGTTATCAAGTATGTTTGTGGGAATTTCAGTTGGCAGTAGCAAAAATCATGCCGTAGATCTCCGAAGGACCGGCTCTAAACACCTCCAGAATCACGTCTCCGCGTCCCGTCATTCGATGTTTAGAGACTTATAGCGACAGCATCTCCGATCCGTCCCAAAAATTTATGCTACGTACCCCTTCCAACGCCCGCAAACAACCATCGTCTAGAGGCAAATCCTACCATTGCTGCTGATTCAATTGCTTTGGAATTGTAATAACCAATAGCTCCAACCCCTCTGTGTGACCGACTGCCCTACCCTCTTCGGTGAAAAGTAGGGCCAAATAGGACTACTAGGAATCATAAGAGGGTCTGTGGAATGCAGCAACACAAAACCATAGACTACCTCTTACTTTTTGTCGTAGGGGTATTTTGGTCTTTTCCTATGGAAGGCCAAAACCGCAATACATCCACCACAAAAACGAGTTCCTACTAATCCCCACCTTCGCATCGGGAGGAATCCGCCCGCTTCCTCACTCGTTAAGCACAAATTGTCCTTTAGCCGTAAGAGGGGTATTTTGGTCTTTTACTTCCCACCTCGGACAATTTGTGCTTAAAAGGCTACAAAGGCTACCAATGCCGCACTAGTATGTGCGACATTCGGTGCTTGCCGGCTAAAACAAGCACCTTTGGGGCAACTCCAACTTTCACCAGTTGGCTCACCCCCCCTAAGTAGCTTAATAGGCTGTTTTAGCTAGAACACTAGGTAGTGCTTTTATGTTTGAACCATCACCCTACCTTCAAAAGTGGGGAATCCGAAGGAATTTGATTATGAAACTTTGCAGTTATGTTAACAATGGATAAAAACAAGTGTTCACAAAGTTTGAACTAAAAATTCAAACCATAAGTATTTTATATATATTTATTTAACGAAAAACGTTAGAAAAATCATAACAAATTTAATTTTGGTTTAAAAATTACAAACTCGACTCTTAAAAATCCTACATGTTATAAGGATTGTATGATGGAAAGTATTTTGAGTTTTGCACGAGTAGAAAAAAAGATATCACATTTTCTATGTTCTTTGGCCCCATTTGGGGCGCTGCTGGCACGACACAGCCCAGTAGTGGCCTGCCACTGGCGCCACAATGCGGGCCACTTGCACCACATTGACCGGCCACTGGCGCCTCAAATGCTGGCTCTGGCGCCACAATGCTGGCCACTGGCGCCACATTGCTGCCCACTGGTACCACAATGGCCGGCCACTGGTGCCACAGCACTGGCCACAAGCCTCAAATGCTGGCTCTGGCGCCACAATGCTGGCCACTGGCGCCACATTGCTGCCCACTGGTACCACAATGGCCGGCCACTGGTGCCACAGCACTGGCAACAAGCCTCAAATGCTGGCTCTGGCGCCACAATGCTGGCCACTGGCGCCACATTGCTGGCCACTGGTACCACATTGGCTGGCCACTGGTGCCACAGCACTGGCCACTGGCGCCTCAAATGCTGGCCACAATGGCCGGCCACTGGCGCCACATTGCCGGCCACAGTGGTGCCACACTGGCCGGCCACTGGTGCCACATTGGCCGGCCATTGGCGCCACATTGCTGGACAGCAAAAAACCGGCCAACAATGGCTCGGTTCCCATATCTCGGTTGTCCGAATGCGGATTTCTATATATGGATTCCATGCAGTTTTTCGAGATCTACGCGGTGGTTAATTACCTACGGTGATTAACCGAAGTGTGGACCCAAAAAAACGCCGTTTTGCATGTTAATTTTAGATTTTTAGAATTATTTAGGGATTTTAGGAAATAGAAACCCTAAAATTGGCTCGATTTTTCGATTTGAATTCCGATTTCACCGCATAGCTTCATATTTTATGGCCGACACTATCCGAATATCGAATCAATTTTGGAAAGCCCCAATTTATGGAAGTCTTACCGTATGTTTGTATACTAGTGGATACGAGCTATATCGTCAATGTAGGTTTGGTGTAGCGGTTAGTGAAGTAGTGACTTTTTATATCCCAACGGCGTGGGTTCGAACCTCGCTGGTCGCTTTTTTTTCTTTAATTATTTTTCGTCCCTCCTTTCGGAGTAAATTCGTGGTGCTTGGTAGAGTTTACCGCGTGGTAGAAACAACGCTATGGTAAAGTTTCGGTATTTTTTAACCAACGCCGAAAAATATGACTTTATTTTATAACTCACGATTTTTTTACCATCACACTTTCAAGTCCATAACTTTGGCTAAGGATGTCGGAATCTTCCGAATTATTTTTTCATTCCGCATTATTTTTCGGTATCTAAGCGATGGTGAAGTTTCGGTAATTTTTTACCCTTTGGTTTGTTCGTTCCTATAAATCC
>JAUPFV010000029.1:160000-162500 GCA_036936605.1 Limnanthes douglasii subsp. nivea | reverse complement strand
CAAGATGATGACTTTCAGCTTTGAATCCAAAAGATTTGCAGATAGTTTGCAAATCAACAACAGGATTCGTAGCGTGATAATCTACCCTTGCCTTTCCCTACCGAATAGAAGCCGATCATCCATACGAGGCGCAACTACGGCGTACTTCACAATCCCGCATCACGAATCATTCACAACAGTAGGATACACCTGTTATCAAGTATGTTTGTGGGAATTTCAGTTGGCAGTAGCAAAAATCATGCCGTAGATCTCCGAAGGACCGGCTCTAAAAACCTCCAGAATCACGTCTCCGCGTCCCGTCATTCGATGTTTAGAGACTTATAGCGACAGCATCTCCGATCCGTCCCAAAAATTTATGCTACGTACCCCTTCCAACGCCCGCAAACAACCATCGTCTAGAGGCAAATCCTACCATTGCTGCTGATTCAATTGCTTTGGAATTGTAATAACCAATAGCTCCAACCCCTCTGTGTGACCGACTGCCCTACCCTCTTCGGTGAAAAGTAGGGCCAAATAGGACTACTAGGAATCATAAGAGGGTCTGTGGAATGCAGCAACACAAAACCATAGACTACCTCTTACTTTTTGTCGTAGGGGTATTTTGGTCTTTTCCTATGGAAGGCCAAAACCGCAATACATCCACCACAAAAACGAGTTCCTACTAATCCCCACCTTCGCATCGGGAGGAATCCGCCCGCTTCCTCACTCGTTAAGCACAAATTGTCCTTTAGCCGTAAGAGGGGTATTTTGGTCTTTTACTTCCCACCTCGGACAATTTGTGCTTAAAAGGCTACAAAGGCTACCAATGCCGCACTAGTATGTGCGACATTCGGTGCTTGCCGGCTAAAACAAGCACCTTTGGGGCAACTCCAACTTTCACCAGTTGGCTCACCCCCCCTAAGTAGCTTAATAGGCTGTTTTAGCTAGAACACTAGGTAGTGCTTTTATGTTTGAACCATCACCCTACCTTCAAAAGTGGGGAATCCGAAGGAATTTGATTATGAAACTTTGCAGTTATGTTAACAATGGATAAAAACAAGTGTTCACAAAGTTTGAACTAAAAATTCAAACCATAAGTATTTTATATATATTTATTTAACGAAAAACGTTAGAAAAATCATAACAAATTTAATTTTGGTTTAAAAATTACAAACTCGACTCTTAAAAATCCTACATGTTATAAGGATTGTATGATGGAAAGTATTTTGAGTTTTGCACGAGTAGAAAAAAAGATATCACATTTTCTATGTTCTTTGGCCCCATTTGGGGCGCTGCTGGCACGACACAGCCCAGTAGTGGCCTGCCACTGGCGCCACAATGCGGGCCACTTGCACCACATTGACCGGCCACTGGCGCCTCAAATGCTG
Organism: Limnanthes douglasii subsp. nivea; assembly: GCA_036936605.1. Lineage (NCBI taxonomy): Eukaryota > Viridiplantae > Streptophyta > Magnoliopsida > Brassicales > Limnanthaceae > Limnanthes > Limnanthes douglasii. Next base: position 161,133 of record JAUPFV010000029.1, on the reverse strand, counting down.
GCTCTGGCGCCACAATGCTGGCCACTGGCGCCACATTGCTGCCCACTGGTACCACAATGGCCGGCCACTGGTGCCACAGCACTGGCCACAAGCCTCAAATGCTGGCTCTGGCGCCACAATGCTGGCCACTGGCGCCACATTGCTGCCCACTGGTACCACAATGGCCGGCCACTGGTGCCACAGCACTGGCAACAAGCCTCAAATGCTGGCTCTGGCGCCACAATGCTGGCCACTGGCGCCACATTGCTGGCCACTGGTACCACATTGGCTGGCCACTGGTGCCACAGCACTGGCCACTGGCGCCTCAAATGCTGGCCACAATGGCCGGCCACTGGCGCCACATTGCCGGCCACAGTGGTGCCACACTGGCCGGCCACTGGTGCCACATTGGCCGGCCATTGGCGCCACATTGCTGGACAGCAAAAAACCGGCCAACAATGGCTCGGTTCCCATATCTCGGTTGTCCGAATGCGGATTTCTATATATGGATTCCATGCAGTTTTTCGAGATCTACGCGGTGGTTAATTACCTACGGTGATTAACCGAAGTGTGGACCCAAAAAAACGCCGTTTTGCATGTTAATTTTAGATTTTTAGAATTATTTAGGGATTTTAGGAAATAGAAACCCTAAAATTGGCTCGATTTTTCGATTTGAATTCCGATTTCACCGCATAGCTTCATATTTTATGGCCGACACTATCCGAATATCGAATCAATTTTGGAAAGCCCCAATTTATGGAAGTCTTACCGTATGTTTGTATACTAGTGGATACGAGCTATATCGTCAATGTAGGTTTGGTGTAGCGGTTAGTGAAGTAGTGACTTTTTATATCCCAACGGCGTGGGTTCGAACCTCGCTGGTCGCTTTTTTTTCTTTAATTATTTTTCGTCCCTCCTTTCGGAGTAAATTCGTGGTGCTTGGTAGAGTTTACCGCGTGGTAGAAACAACGCTATGGTAAAGTTTCGGTATTTTTTAACCAACGCCGAAAAATATGACTTTATTTTATAACTCACGATTTTTTTACCATCACACTTTCAAGTCCATAACTTTGGCTAAGGATGTCGGAATCTTCCGAATTATTTTTTCATTCCGCATTATTTTTCGGTATCTAAGCGATGGTGAAGTTTCGGTA
>JAUPFV010000029.1:117500-120000 GCA_036936605.1 Limnanthes douglasii subsp. nivea | reverse complement strand
CGCAACTACGGCGTACTTCACAATCCCGCATCACGAATCATTCACAACAGTAGGATACACCTGTTATCAAGTATGTTTGTGGGAATTTCAGTTGGCAGTAGCAAAAATCATGCCGTAGATCTCCGAAGGACCGGCTCTAAACACCTCCAGAATCACGTCTCCGCGTCCCGTCATTCGATGTTTAGAGACTTATAGCGACAGCATCTCCGATCCGTCCCAAAAATTTATGCTACGTACCCCTTCCAACGCCCGCAAACAACCATCGTCTAGAGGCAAATCCTACCATTGCTGCTGATTCAATTGCTTTGGAATTGTAATAACCAATAGCTCCAACCCCTCTGTGTGACCGACTGCCCTACCCTCTTCGGTGAAAAGTAGGGCCAAATAGGACTACTAGGAATCATAAGAGGGTCTGTGGAATGCAGCAACACAAAACCATAGACTACCTCTTACTTTTTGTCGTAGGGGTATTTTGGTCTTTTCCTATGGAAGGCCAAAACCGCAATACATCCACCACAAAAACGAGTTCCTACTAATCCCCACCTTCGCATCGGGAGGAATCCGCCCGCTTCCTCACTCGTTAAGCACAAATTGTCCTTTAGCCGTAAGAGGGGTATTTTGGTCTTTTACTTCCCACCTCGGACAATTTGTGCTTAAAAGGCTACAAAGGCTACCAATGCCGCACTAGTATGTGCGACATTCGGTGCTTGCCGGCTAAAACAAGCACCTTTGGGGCAACTCCAACTTTCACCAGTTGGCTCACCCCCCCTAAGTAGCTTAATAGGCTGTTTTAGCTAGAACACTAGGTAGTGCTTTTATGTTTGAACCATCACCCTACCTTCAAAAGTGGGGAATCCGAAGGAATTTGATTATGAAACTTTGCAGTTATGTTAACAATGGATAAAAACAAGTGTTCACAAAGTTTGAACTAAAAATTCAAACCATAAGTATTTTATATATATTTATTTAACGAAAAACGTTAGAAAAATCATAACAAATTTAATTTTGGTTTAAAAATTACAAACTCGACTCTTAAAAATCCTACATGTTATAAGGATTGTATGATGGAAAGTATTTTGAGTTTTGCACGAGTAGAAAAAAAGATATCACATTTTCTATGTTCTTTGGCCCCATTTGGGGCGCTGCTGGCACGACACAGCCCAGTAGTGGCCTGCCACTGGCGCCACAATGCGGGCCACTTGCACCACATTGACCGGCCACTGGCGCCTCAAATGCTGGCTCTGGCGCCACAATGCTGGCCACTGGCGCCACATTGCTGCCCACTGGTACCACAATGGCCGGCCACTGGTGCCACAGCACTGGCCACAAGCCTCAAATGCTGGCTCTGGCGCCACAATGCTGGCCACTGGCGCCACATTGCTGCCCACTGGTACCACAATGGCCGGCCACTGGTGCCACAGCACTGGCAACAAGCCTCAAATGCTGGCTCTGGCGCCACAATGCTGGCCACTGGCGCCACATTGCTGGCCACTGGTACCACATTGGCTGGCCACTGGTGCCACAGCACTGGCCACTGGCGCCTCAAATGCTGGCCACAATGGCCGGCCACTGGCGCCACATTGCCGGCCACAGTGGTGCCACACTGGCCGGCCACTGGTGCCACATTGGCCGGCCATTGGCGCCACATTGCTGGACAGCAAAAAACCGGCCAACAATGGCTCGGTTCCCATATCTCGGTTGTCCGAATGCGGATTTCTATATATGGATTCCATGCAGTTTTTCGAGATCTACGCGGTGGTTAATTACCTACGGTGATTAACCGAAGTGTGGACCCAAAAAAACGCCGTTTTGCATGTTAATTTTAGATTTTTAGAATTATTTAGGGATTTTAGGAAATAGAAACCCTAAAATTGGCTCGATTTTTCGATTTGAATTCCGATTTCACCGCATAGCTTCATATTTTATGGCCGACACTATCCGAATATCGAATCAATTTTGGAAAGCCCCAATTTATGGAAGTCTTACCGTATGTTTGTATACTAGTGGATACGAGCTATATCGTCAATGTAGGTTTGGTGTAGCGGTTAGTGAAGTAGTGACTTTTTATATCCCAACGGCGTGGGTTCGAACCTCGCTGGTCGCTTTTTTTTCTTTAATTATTTTTCGTCCCTCCTTTCGGAGTAAATTCGTGGTGCTTGGTAGAGTTTACCGCGTGGTAGAAACAACGCTATGGTAAAGTTTCGGTATTTTTTAACCAACGCCGAAAAATATGACTTTATTTTATAACTCACGATTTTTTTACCATCACACTTTCAAGTCCATAACTTTGGCTAAGGATGTCGGAATCTTCCGAATTATTTTTTCATTCCGCATTATTTTTCGGTATCTAAGCGATGGTGAAGTTTCGGTAATTTTTTACCCTTTGGTTTGTTCGTTCCTATAAATCCGGGCAACTTGTATTTCGTTTTTTCTTAAAACCGTAGCTCCAAACCTTTGCAAGTCCATACCTTTGGCTTCGGATGTCCGAATCATGTGATTT
>JAUPFV010000029.1:102500-110000 GCA_036936605.1 Limnanthes douglasii subsp. nivea | reverse complement strand
GTTCTGGCCTGTTTTGGCCCAGTCTGGCCCAGTCTGGCCCAGTCTGGCCGGCCAGAAACGTGCCAGCATGGGCCACTGCGCGCCACATGAGGCTACGTCCAATTTTCACCGTGCCATCTTTTGTCCACACCTCCTCTAAGTTGTTTCCAGCAGTTTGCTCCATCCTCAGCCCAATTGCCTTTCAAATGAACCCCTTGCATGTGAACCAAAGTTCCCCTATTTGATATTTTACCATAATTGTGCCAAGTCGCGCGCCAACTCCAGCTGTCGTGCTCCTTCTCTATGCCACATTCCCTTTGCCATCCCTCTTGTCCGACAAGAGTCCTAAGATTGTAATAAGAGCCCACCGAAGCTCTCTGGTGCACCAGATAAGGTTGCTAGTCTGTGGCCACATTGTGGTGCCAATGCGGCCCATCCAACGACTAGCGTGTGCCAACTTGTAAGGGTCTTACAAACCACCCCCACCGGGTGAGTCCGATGTCCTCATCGGAGCGTCATTGACATGTTGTATGAGTTCTTCTTCAAACTTCCCTAGGTTATCCTGTTCCCCCGTTCTCTCTCCTGGGTCTTCTCCTTTCCATCGAACCAAAAATTTCCTTTTCTGGTTCAACTTCCTTTCACCTTGTGTGCGAGTCTCTTGGATCTTCTGTACTTCCTTCGTTATGTATAACTGCTCTCCCTTGTCTATACAAAAACGATAAGTCTTCAGGAACCTTCCTTGATCCTCTTGTTTCGCCACTCCTAACGGTGTCCTTGGACGATCTCCCATAGTAACTTTTGCGGGAATTAAACCTTTTGATGAAGAACTATCAATATTGTAGCAACATTGAGTTGCACCGAGCAACTCCACCCGTTTCCTTTGGCTTGTGGTAGCATCATGCCTTAGCAAATCTTCTAAGAGCGCAATGATGCATTTGGTCTGTCCATCCGTCCGCGGATGGTTTGTTGTGGATGCCATCAATTTTGATCCACATATCCCTCCAGAGATACTTTCCATTGAGACTGAGATCCATGGCCTCTTAGGAATAAGCAACGACTTTAATAAGTCTGCTTGCTTCTTTTTCGCCTTGTCTACTTGGCAATCTAGACAAGTCCTGACATAGTCCGCTATGTCTTGTTCTATTCTTGGCCAATGATACGACCAAGATAAGAGAGTCATCGTCCACTTCACATATGAGTGACCAGCCCATTGAGTGTCTTGTGTCTCCCTTGATATTCGGTTCTCGCCGCTGGTTAGCCCCAGCATGCCACCATAGGCATTCAGCAAGTTGTTGGTTGCTGGCTTGTCAAATGTGGCTTCACACTTTGGACAAGGCTTAACATGGTCCATCATGTCATTTCTAAGTTTTTGCGAGTAAAATGATCTAAATAGAAGAGTTACCATCCCTTTTGAGTCGATGTTCGCATGTTGTGTATCATGCGTCTTCTTTGATAGATCCTTCCGAATAATATCGCTGGTTATTCCCAGCATGCCATCCGTGACATACAGCAAGTTGCATGTTGCTGATTTTGACTTGTTGAACGTAAACTTGCCTTTGCTCCGACAATCCCAAACTCTTTTTGTCTTCAACAAGTTGGTCAGAGGGCTTCCAACCGTGGAATAGCCTATGATGAACTGGCGATTGTAATTTGCCAAGCCTAAGTAACCTCTTAGGTTCGCCACTTTGTTGGGAGGTATCAAGTCCAAAATATCCTCCTCCTTGTGTTCATCCTTCCGTTTCTGACCTATATTACCAGTTACTTCCCTTAACGTCCCATTACCCCCATTTACTCGAAGCTCTCCATCTTGTTTCTGCTGAAGTAGACTCATGGCGCCACCAGGTGCCTTAGAAGAGTTGATCAATCCCTCCATTTTTCCATTCGGTCGCTCCAATTTCACGAAACATGGACAAGTTTCATCACTGATGAACATTCCATTCAAATATGGTACCAACATTACCTTGGCTTTCATGAGGAAGTCCATTCCGAGTATCAAATCGAAATCGTCGAGCGGCACCACCATTACCTTGCACTGTCCTTGCCATTCACCAATGCTCAAGTTTGTGATGGCCATTCCACATACTTGTAATGCATTTGAATTCGTGGCTTTAACCTTGCTTGTGCTCCCGGTTAGTTCTAGGCCAAGTTTCCTAACTTCTCTTGCGGCCAAGAAATTGTGCGTTGCTCCTGAGTCAAACATTGCTTTGACTGTCTTCCCATTTACCTTCACCATGGTTTGCATTAGCATGTTATGTTGTCTTTGATCATCTTGGGTTATAACGTTAAGTAACTGTAGAGGATTGACATATCCATCACTATCCTCACTGTTTGCGGCCAACGCATCCAGTTTTGCACGCCTTGGACAATCGCGTGCACGATGGGCACCGTCACAAATGAAACATCCCTTTCTTGATTGCGCGGCGTCTTCCGTACCATCGTTGTCACCACCATGTTTGGACTTGGTTTTGGGCTTTCTAGTACTGTCTTTGTTGTCAACTTGGTTACTCCTGTCTGGTTTGCTCTTCTTCGCAGTGGTGATTGAAGAAGATTGTTGTCTAAAATCCATTAGACCCTCGGCTGCAGCCATGGCACTAGGCAAATCTGAAACTCCTTGCCTGCGTAACTCCGCTTGTGCCCAATTTTGCAATCCTGACAAAAAGTTGAACAACTTGTCCTCCGAGGACATATCTTTAATGTCCAACATTAAAGAACTGAACTCAGTCACGTAGCTACGAATGGTACCAATATGTCGTAGCGACTTCAAGTTCTCCCTTGCAACCCAGGCTGTGTTGCAGGGTAGGAATTGATCCATCAATTCCTTTTTGAGTGTAAACCACGTGCGTATCTTGTCTCTATGAGCATTGACGTCGTCTTCTAGTCTGGATCTCCACCATAACTTTGCATCTCCAGTTAGGTACATGCTAGAAATCGTCACTTGCTCCGCCTCCGGGATTTTGGCAGCTTGGAAGTAATTTTCAAGATCCCATAAGAAATTTTCAAGTTTCTTTGAGTTCCTTGAACCGTCGAAGGGCTTAGGTTCAGGTATTTTTACCTTTGAAGAGCCTTCTCTTGGAGAAGTATTTGAAACAGCCCGTCTAAGTAGTGATACTTCTTCAGACAGCTTTTCAATTCGTTCATTGAAGCAAATCGAGAGGTTGTTTGCGTCTCGAATTACCTTCCTGATGCTTTCCTCTATATCTTTCCTCATGTCGGAATAGATATTGACACCGTTCTGAATTTGCGCCGACAATTCAGAAATATGAACGAACAAACTAACTCCATCTTCACTTGGTTCCCCGATTAGGTACTCCAAACGAGAAATTCTTTCCTTCGCGTCGGAGAGGGTCATCTTGTCACCTTGTTCTAATACCGGTTAGGTATCCTTTCAGTCTGCTTGAACTCGGTCTTCCAAATAGTAGATGCTTCAAAATCCTTTTCGATACTAGATGGTAGTATCGCTTCTTGCTCTGATACCAGTTGTCACACGGTTAATTTTTCGCTAAGGATTTTTCGCCGTGTGCGGCCTAAAGCTCCGACTTTAGTCAGCCTTCTCCCCTATGTCAAAGTGAGTTTGACAATTTAACACTTAACTCAGATCTGGAAGTAAGTGTTTCAAGAGTTGCACAACAATATAATGAGACAAGACAATAAGATAAAGGACACACACAAGTTTATGGGACTCCGGCCCCAACCTTTACTATATTAATAAAGGAGTAATACCTCCAGATATTACAACAAGTGTTTACACTCTTAGACTAAAGCCTCACAATATCTCTAGTCACGTCCTTCCTCTCAAAGGATGGATTACAATCTATTTATAGGCAAAGAAAGCCAACTACTTCCTTAAAATCCGAAATGGCTATGTGGCAGAATCTTGGCCCTTGGATTTCCCCTATCAAATCTTGTCCATTTGATCTGAAATTTCACCAGGTAACTTCCATATAGTTATCCTAGACGTGGTTAAAAGATGGCTCGAGCAAAGTAGTGATCTGCCTGGAGATCCTGAAAATCAGCCACGTCTGGCCGGCCATAACTGTCCCGAGTGGCCCTGTTCTGGCGTGCCAGCCTGTGCCAGCCTGTGCCATGATCAGTTGCCCAGCCATAACTTCCGATTTTTCCGTGTCATGGTCCGAAACTCCTGGGCCACTTTCCATCATTTTCTCAACCGCATCTAGTGGTGAAGGCGGTTTTGGCAGTAGTGGACAGTTGCCCATGATTCCCACTATTTCTAAGCTTAATCATGTGCTAACTCCTTAACCACTCGTGCAAACGTGCCCAAACTTTGTGGGGAGGTGGATAATAACTAACTAAGGCAGTTATCAAATTTTGGCACGGGCGAAAATGTGTTTGGCCCAACCGTTTTGCTGTTTGGCACGTTCTGGCCTGTTTTGGCCCAGTCTGGCCCAGTCTGGCCCAGTCTGGCCGGCCAGAAACGTGCCAGCATGGGCCACTGCGCGCCACATGAGGCTACGTCCAATTTTCACCGTGCCATCTTTTGTCCACACCTCCTCTAAGTTGTTTCCAGCAGTTTGCTCCATCCTCAGCCCAATTGCCTTTCAAATGAACCCCTTGCATGTGAACCAAAGTTCCCCTATTTGATATTTTACCATAATTGTGCCAAGTCGCGCGCCAACTCCAGCTGTCGTGCTCCTTCTCTATGCCACATTCCCTTTGCCATCCCTCTTGTCCGACAAGAGTCCTAAGATTGTAATAAGAGCCCACCGAAGCTCTCTGGTGCACCAGATAAGGTTGCTAGTCTGTGGCCACATTGTGGTGCCAATGCGGCCCATCCAACGACTAGCGTGTGCCAACTTGTAAGGGTCTTACAGTAGGCCACTATCCTACCATCGAAAGTTGATAGGGCAGAAATTTGAATGATGCGTCGCCGGCACGATGGCCGTGCGATCCGTCGAGTTATCATGAATCATCAGAGCAACGGGCAAAGCCCGCGTCGACCTTTTATCTAATAAATGCATCCCTTCCAGAAGTCGGGGTTTGTTGCACGTATTAGCTCTAGAATTACTACGGTTATCCGAGTAGCAGATACCATCAAACAAACTATAACTGATTTAATGAGCCATTCGCAGTTTCACAGTCTGAATTAGTTCATACTTACACATGCATGGCTTAATCTTTGAGACAAGCATATGACTACTGGCAGGATCAACCAGGTAGCAATCATTCGCGAGGCCAACATCCATTTAACTTGCAGACCCGAAAGAGTCAGCCAAATCAAAATAGACGCCGCCGTCGTTCGAAATGGAGCTTCAGTAGACGCATAGAGGCAAAGCCTCTCGTCCATTTTGCTTTCCGTCCCCAAAAGAACAGCCAATAACCCGTGCACCGAACGCAATCACATTATTAACATGAAACCGTAGTCGGGACACAGGAATTGGCTATCGGTTCGCATAGCGTCCCCGAAGGCACGTTACACAAAACATGTATACCCAACATGTGAATTCCATATCTTAGGTACTCAACACAGGATCCCGCATCTACCCACGTAGCTTTAACAGCACACGAGGAATACGTGATTCGAAATGATTGTCAATAGTTCCATGCGGATACACAAAGCCTATCGACTCACATTGCCATCCCGCTTCTCATACGCCGCACGTACGATTTGGTAATGATGTCCTCCTCCAACACGACGAGAGCATCTCACTAACGAAGATTCACATGGAATACTCCATCAAAACCAAACCTTTGCCGCCAGGCGCGCGACAAGTTTTTTTGTTAAATCCTGGGGAGAATTCAACATAGGTTCTACTTATCCAAACCTACCCTAGGCAACCACCGAACGAAAAATCGACATCCAAAGCGTAACCATCGGCATCATCACAATCCCCACTACACGATTCATTCGCAACAATAAGATACACCTGTTATCAAGTATGCTTGTGGGAATTTCAGTTGGCAGTAGCAAAAATCATGCCGTAGATCTCCGAAGGACCGGCTTTAAACACCTCCAGAATCACGTCTCCGCGTCCCGTCATTCGATGTTTAAAGACTTATAGCGACAGCATCTCCGATCCGTCCCAAAAATTTATGCTACATACCCCTTCCAACGCCCACAAGCAACCATCGTCTAAAGGCAAATCCTACCATTACTGCAGACTCATGCGCTTTCAAATCATGAAAACCAATGGCCACAACTTCTTCTTCCGACCCCTCCCCCGTTTTGCAGGAACGACAAGATGATGACTTTCAGCTTTGAATCCAAAAGATTTGCAGATTGTTTGCAAATCAACAACAGGATTCGTAGCGTGATAATCTACCCTTGCCTTTCCCTACCGAATAGAAGCCGATCATCCATACGAGGCGCAACTACGGCGTACTTCACAATCCCGCATCACGAATCATTCACAACAGTAGGATACACCTGTTATCAAGTATGTTTGTGGGAATTTCAGTTGGCAGTAGCAAAAATCATGCCGTAGATCTCCGAAGGACCGGCTCTAAACACCTCCAGAATCATGTCTCCGCGTCCCGTCATTCGATGTTTAGAGACTTATAGCGACAGCATCTCCGATCCGTCCCAAAAATTTATGCTACGTACCCCTTCCAACGCCCGCAAACAACCATCGTCTAGAGGCAAATCCTACCATTGCTGCTGATTCAATTGCTTTGGAATTGTAATAACCAATAGCTCCAACCCCTCTGTGTGACCGACTGCCCTACCCTCTTCGGTGAAAAGTAGGGCCAAATAGGACTACTAGGAATCATAAGAGGGTCTGTGGAATGCAGCAACACAAAACCATAGACTACCTCTTACTTTTTGTCGTAGGGGTATTTTGGTCTTTTCCTATGGAAGTCCAAAACCGCAATACATCCACCACAAAAACGAGTTCCTACTAATCCCCACCTTCGCATCGGGAGGAATCCGCCCGCTTCCTCACTCGTTAAGCACAAATTGTCCTTTAGCCGTAAGAGGGGTATTTTGGTCTTTTACTTCCCACCTCGGACAATTTGTGCTTAAAAGGCTACAAAGGCTACCAATGCCGCACTAGTATGTGCGACATTCGGTGCTTGCCGGCTAAAACAAGCACCTTTGGGGCAACTCCAACTTTCACCAGTTGGCTCACCCCCCCTAAGTAGCTTAATAGGCTGTTTTAGCTAGAACACTAGGTAGTGCTTTTATGTTTGAACCATCACCCTACCTTCAAAAGTGGGGAATCCGAAGGAATTTGATTATGAAACTTTGCAGTTATGTTAACAATGGATAAAAACAAGTGTTCACAAAGTTTGAACTAAAAATTCAAACCATAAGTATTTTATATATATTTATTTAACGAAAAACGTTAGAAAAATCATAACAAATTTAATTTTGGTTTAAAAATTACAAACTCGACTCTTAAAAATCCTACATGTTATAAGGATTGTATGATGGAAAGTATTTTGAGTTTTGCACGAGTAGAAAAAAAGATATCACATTTTCTATGTTCTTTGGCCCCATTTGGGGCGCTGCTGGCACGACACAGCCCAGTAGTGGCCTGCCACTGGCGCCACAATGCGGGCCAC
>JAUPFV010000029.1:80000-82500 GCA_036936605.1 Limnanthes douglasii subsp. nivea | reverse complement strand
TCACAATCCCGCATCACGAATCATTCACAACAGTAGGATACACCTGTTATCAAGTATGTTTGTGGGAATTTCAGTTGGCAGTAGCAAAAATCATGCCGTAGATCTCCGAAGGACCGGCTCTAAACACCTCCAGAATCACGTCTCCGCGTCCCGTCATTCGATGTTTAGAGACTTATAGCGACAGCATCTCCGATCCGTCCCAAAAATTTATGCTACGTACCCCTTCCAACGCCCGCAAACAACCATCGTCTAGAGGCAAATCCTACCATTGCTGCTGATTCAATTGCTTTGGAATTGTAATAACCAATAGCTCCAACCCCTCTGTGTGACCGACTGCCCTACCCTCTTCGGTGAAAAGTAGGGCCAAATAGGACTACTAGGAATCATAAGAGGGTCTGTGGAATGCAGCAACACAAAACCATAGACTACCTCTTACTTTTTGTCGTAGGGGTATTTTGGTCTTTTCCTATGGAAGGCCAAAACCGCAATACATCCACCACAAAAACGAGTTCCTACTAATCCCCACCTTCGCATCGGGAGGAATCCGCCCGCTTCCTCACTCGTTAAGCACAAATTGTCCTTTAGCCGTAAGAGGGGTATTTTGGTCTTTTACTTCCCACCTCGGACAATTTGTGCTTAAAAGGCTACAAAGGCTACCAATGCCGCACTAGTATGTGCGACATTCGGTGCTTGCCGGCTAAAACAAGCACCTTTGGGGCAACTCCAACTTTCACCAGTTGGCTCACCCCCCCTAAGTAGCTTAATAGGCTGTTTTAGCTAGAACACTAGGTAGTGCTTTTATGTTTGAACCATCACCCTACCTTCAAAAGTGGGGAATCCGAAGGAATTTGATTATGAAACTTTGCAGTTATGTTAACAATGGATAAAAACAAGTGTTCACAAAGTTTGAACTAAAAATTCAAACCATAAGTATTTTATATATATTTATTTAACGAAAAACGTTAGAAAAATCATAACAAATTTAATTTTGGTTTAAAAATTACAAACTCGACTCTTAAAAATCCTACATGTTATAAGGATTGTATGATGGAAAGTATTTTGAGTTTTGCACGAGTAGAAAAAAAGATATCACATTTTCTATGTTCTTTGGCCCCATTTGGGGCGCTGCTGGCACGACACAGCCCAGTAGTGGCCTGCCACTGGCGCCACAATGCGGGCCACTTGCACCACATTGACCGGCCACTGGCGCCTCAAATGCTGGCTCTGGCGCCACAATGCTGGCCACTGGCGCCACATTGCTGCCCACTGGTACCACAATGGCCGGCCACTGGTGCCACAGCACTGGCCACAAGCCTCAAATGCTGGCTCTGGCGCCACAATGCTGGCCACTGGCGCCACATTGCTGCCCACTGGTACCACAATGGCCGGCCACTGGTGCCACAGCACTGGCAACAAGCCTCAAATGCTGGCTCTGGCGCCACAATGCTGGCCACTGGCGCCACATTGCTGGCCACTGGTACCACATTGGCTGGCCACTGGTGCCACAGCACTGGCCACTGGCGCCTCAAATGCTGGCCACAATGGCCGGCCACTGGCGCCACATTGCCGGCCACAGTGGTGCCACACTGGCCGGCCACTGGTGCCACATTGGCCGGCCATTGGCGCCACATTGCTGGACAGCAAAAAACCGGCCAACAATGGCTCGGTTCCCATATCTCGGTTGTCCGAATGCGGATTTCTATATATGGATTCCATGCAGTTTTTCGAGATCTACGCGGTGGTTAATTACCTACGGTGATTAACCGAAGTGTGGACCCAAAAAAACGCCGTTTTGCATGTTAATTTTAGATTTTTAGAATTATTTAGGGATTTTAGGAAATAGAAACCCTAAAATTGGCTCGATTTTTCGATTTGAATTCCGATTTCACCGCATAGCTTCATATTTTATGGCCGACACTATCCGAATATCGAATCAATTTTGGAAAGCCCCAATTTATGGAAGTCTTACCGTATGTTTGTATACTAGTGGATACGAGCTATATCGTCAATGTAGGTTTGGTGTAGCGGTTAGTGAAGTAGTGACTTTTTATATCCCAACGGCGTGGGTTCGAACCTCGCTGGTCGCTTTTTTTTCTTTAATTATTTTTCGTCCCTCCTTTCGGAGTAAATTCGTGGTGCTTGGTAGAGTTTACCGCGTGGTAGAAACAACGCTATGGTAAAGTTTCGGTATTTTTTAACCAACGCCGAAAAATATGACTTTATTTTATAACTCACGATTTTTTTACCATCACACTTTCAAGTCCATAACTTTGGCTAAGGATGTCGGAATCTTCCGAATTATTTTTTCATTCCGCATTATTTTTCGGTATCTAAGCGATGGTGAAGTTTCGGTAATTTTTTACCCTTTGGTTTGTTCGTTCCTATAAATCCGGGCAACTTGTATTTCGTTTTTTCTTAAAACCGTAGCTCCAAACCTTTGCAAGTCCATACCTTTGGCTTCGGATGTCCGAATCATGTGATTTTTTTTTATTCCACAATA
>JAUPFV010000029.1:37500-40000 GCA_036936605.1 Limnanthes douglasii subsp. nivea | reverse complement strand
CTAAACACCTCCAGAATCACGTCTCCGCGTCCCGTCATTCGATGTTTAGAGACTTATAGCGACAGCATCTCCGATCCGTCCCAAAAATTTATGCTACGTACCCCTTCCAACGCCCGCAAACAACCATCGTCTAGAGGCAAATCCTACCATTGCTGCTGATTCAATTGCTTTGGAATTGTATTGCTTTGGAATTGTAATAACCAATAGCTCCAACCCCTCTGTGTGACCGACTGCCCTACCCTCTTCGGTGAAAAGTAGGGCCAAATAGGACTACTAGGAATCATAAGAGGGTCTGTGGAATGCAGCAACACAAAACCATAGACTACCTCTTACTTTTTGTCGTAGGGGTATTTTGGTCTTTTCCTATGGAAGGCCAAAACCGCAATACATCCACCACAAAAACGAGTTCCTACTAATCCCCACCTTCGCATCGGGAGGAATCCGCCCGCTTCCTCACTCGTTAAGCACAAATTGTCCTTTAGCCGTAAGAGGGGTATTTTGGTCTTTTACTTCCCACCTCGGACAATTTGTGCTTAAAAGGCTACAAAGGCTACCAATGCCGCACTAGTATGTGCGACATTCGGTGCTTGCCGGCTAAAACAAGCACCTTTGGGGCAACTCCAACTTTCACCAGTTGGCTCACCCCCCCTAAGTAGCTTAATAGGCTGTTTTAGCTAGAACACTAGGTAGTGCTTTTATGTTTGAACCATCACCCTACCTTCAAAAGTGGGGAATCCGAAGGAATTTGATTATGAAACTTTGCAGTTATGTTAACAATGGATAAAAACAAGTGTTCACAAAGTTTGAACTAAAAATTCAAACCATAAGTATTTTATATATATTTATTTAACGAAAAACGTTAGAAAAATCATAACAAATTTAATTTTGGTTTAAAAATTACAAACTCGACTCTTAAAAATCCTACATGTTATAAGGATTGTATGATGGAAAGTATTTTGAGTTTTGCACGAGTAGAAAAAAAGATATCACATTTTCTATGTTCTTTGGCCCCATTTGGGGCGCTGCTGGCACGACACAGCCCAGTAGTGGCCTGCCACTGGCGCCACAATGCGGGCCACTTGCACCACATTGACCGGCCACTGGCGCCTCAAATGCTGGCTCTGGCGCCACAATGCTGGCCACTGGCGCCACATTGCTGCCCACTGGTACCACAATGGCCGGCCACTGGTGCCACAGCACTGGCCACAAGCCTCAAATGCTGGCTCTGGCGCCACAATGCTGGCCACTGGCGCCACATTGCTGCCCACTGGTACCACAATGGCCGGCCACTGGTGCCACAGCACTGGCAACAAGCCTCAAATGCTGGCTCTGGCGCCACAATGCTGGCCACTGGCGCCACATTGCTGGCCACTGGTACCACATTGGCTGGCCACTGGTGCCACAGCACTGGCCACTGGCGCCTCAAATGCTGGCCACAATGGCCGGCCACTGGCGCCACATTGCCGGCCACAGTGGTGCCACACTGGCCGGCCACTGGTGCCACATTGGCCGGCCATTGGCGCCACATTGCTGGACAGCAAAAAACCGGCCAACAATGGCTCGGTTCCCATATCTCGGTTGTCCGAATGCGGATTTCTATATATGGATTCCATGCAGTTTTTCGAGATCTACGCGGTGGTTAATTACCTACGGTGATTAACCGAAGTGTGGACCCAAAAAAACGCCGTTTTGCATGTTAATTTTAGATTTTTAGAATTATTTAGGGATTTTAGGAAATAGAAACCCTAAAATTGGCTCGATTTTTCGATTTGAATTCCGATTTCACCGCATAGCTTCATATTTTATGGCCGACACTATCCGAATATCGAATCAATTTTGGAAAGCCCCAATTTATGGAAGTCTTACCGTATGTTTGTATACTAGTGGATACGAGCTATATCGTCAATGTAGGTTTGGTGTAGCGGTTAGTGAAGTAGTGACTTTTTATATCCCAACGGCGTGGGTTCGAACCTCGCTGGTCGCTTTTTTTTCTTTAATTATTTTTCGTCCCTCCTTTCGGAGTAAATTCGTGGTGCTTGGTAGAGTTTACCGCGTGGTAGAAACAACGCTATGGTAAAGTTTCGGTATTTTTTAACCAACGCCGAAAAATATGACTTTATTTTATAACTCACGATTTTTTTACCATCACACTTTCAAGTCCATAACTTTGGCTAAGGATGTCGGAATCTTCCGAATTATTTTTTCATTCCGCATTATTTTTCGGTATCTAAGCGATGGTGAAGTTTCGGTAATTTTTTACCCTTTGGTTTGTTCGTTCCTATAAATCCGGGCAACTTGTATTTCGTTTTTTCTTAAAACCGTAGCTCCAAACCTTTGCAAGTCCATACCTTTGGCTTCGGATGTCCGAATCATGTGATTTTTTTTTATTCCACAATATTTTCCGATATCCATGCGATGGTAAAGTTTCGGTATTATTTACCCAATGTGGAAAAATATGACTTTTTTAGCTAAACCGGTGGGTTATAGCTTACGATTTTTT
>JAUPFV010000289.1:0-81663 GCA_036936605.1 Limnanthes douglasii subsp. nivea | reverse complement strand
TTCACCATCATGCCATCAATGTATACTTCCATATTTCTTCCAATCTGATTAGCAAAAGCTTTGTTTACCAACCTCTGATAAGTAGCCCCAGCATTTTTCAACCCAAATGGCATTACCTTGTAGCAATGAAGACCCCCTGTCAGTGACAAATGTGGTATGCTCTTGATCCTTCAGATCTACTTGGATTTGATTGTATCCGGAGAAAGCATCCATAAAGGATAGTAGCTTGTTCCCAGAGGTGGAGTCTACTAGTTGGTCAATCCGGAGAACTGGATACAAATCTTTTGGGCAAGCTCTATTGAGATTTGTGAAGTCAATGCACATGCGCCACTTGCCATTTTTCTTTTTTACCAGGACCGGATTGGCTGTCCACAAAGGATATTTGGACTCCTTGATATGCCCCATCTTTGTGAGCTTGTCAACCTCTTGTACAATAACATCAGCCTTTTCTTTGGAAAAAGCCCTTCTCTTTTGAACCATTGGTGCTGTGTCTTTCCGGACGGATAAGTGATGTGATATCACATCTACTGGAACCCCAGTAACATCTGCATTGCACCAAGCAAAAACGTGCTGATGGCTTTTCAAAAACTTTAGGATCTCACTTTTCAGACCAGATGGCATTTTAGACCCTATCTTGACGCTCTTTCCTTCTTCTAAACAATGCGTCTCTACTTCTTCGACCGGTATTAACACTCCAGGGGTCTCTCTGGGGTCATCAATTTCACCCTCACCCCCAGAAAGCCCCTCAAATTGCTATTGCTTATTGATACGAACTGCCCCCAACGTCCGAGGAGCCAGAGCTGTAGCATAAAATTCTCTTGTAACCTTTTGACTGCTCTGGACAACTCCCACCTGTCCCTGAACAGCATATTTCAAACATTGGTGGACTGTTGAAGCCACTCCATGCATCCTAGAGAGCCAAGACCTCCCCCAAAATAGCATTATAGCAAGTGGGACAATCCACCACAATAAAAAGTATCCTGACCATCTTCTTGAAAGGGCCCTTGCCCAACAAAACTTCTTCTTCGAACTCTCCGATCACGTCTGCTGAGCTGCCAGTAAAGCCCACAATTGATCTGTCCGAACTCTGAATTATAGCTGGATTTTTCATTCTCTTGTATATGGTTAAGAAAAAGATATTGGCTGAGCTTCCAGTATCCACCAAAATTCGTCTTATGTCGTTGCCCCCAATAGATGCCCCTATGAGAACAGCATCTTCATGAGGGCCATCTATATCTCTTAAATCATCTTCATAAAAAACAATGAAGGGGAATGGAATTTGTGATTGATAGGAAGTCATGCCTCCTTCTAGCTGGGTGGCCAAAGTATGAACATGCCTCTTCCTCGAAGAAGTAGTAGGAGCTATCATAGTATCTCCTCCGAAAATTGTCAGTGACTCAAAAAACCTGATGAGCCCGGAGACCGTTCTAGAAGATTCCTCAATTGCGCCCACTCTATTCCATGTTGGATCAGGATCCAAGTATTCAGACTCCACATCAAACCTCTCGATTATAACCATGACTCCCTCCGGAGCAGCACTACTTGGACCAACCCGGTGAGTATTGTCAGGCCTGTTACCTCCTCTTCTTTTGACATAAGCCCCCAGCTTTCCCCTTTCAATCAAATTTTGAACTTCTTGCTTCAAAGCTATACAATCATCAGTGGTATGGCCAATATCATTTTGATATTGGCAGAAAGAATTATTACGATGTTCTCTAGGAGATTGGAGTGTGACCGGTCTTCTATAGTGCACTTCTTCCTTTGTTTTATCATAAATGGTGGCCACACTTTCTCTCAATTCTGCGAACCACTCCGGTTGGACCCACGGCCCTCTCTTGTTTCTGGATTGCTGACTCTGAGCAGGAGCAGCTGGCTGAGACTGAGCTTTAGCCCTACCATGCCCATGTCTGGTCTCCTTTGCCTTGTTCCCGGACTGATTCTGATTGGAATTTGGTGCCACCGGGATAGACCTCACCTGCCTGTGCATCCTGGTTTTCTTTGTTTCATCAACTTTGATCTGTTTTCCAACCTGATTCAGCAACCCTTCCCAAGTCATGGCCTTCTTTCTGGTCACTAAAGCCAAATTACCAGGGTTCAATCCCTGTCTTAAGGATGTTATTGCCACTTGCTCGAAGCAATCAGCCAACCCATTCTTGGTGTTCACAAAACGACTTATATATTCCTTTAAGGATTCATTTGGCTCCTGGTCATAATGGATTATTGTATCTCCATTGCCCTTTAGTTCTTTACTCCCAACGAACTGCCTTCGAAAGGTCACCCAAAAGGTATCAAAATTCTTGATACAACCTTGTGGTAGGCTGTTATACCATTTAAGAGCGCTCCCCGTAAATGATTGGGAGAATGCTCTGCAAAGTAGCTTATCATCGTCGTCAAAGTTCATCATGAAGTTTTTAAATTGTTCCAAATGGTTGTCCAAGGTATCGAAATTCTACCACGACTGAACACAGTATCCTCATTGGGAGTAGCAAAGATGCCTGGTTCATCGTGGAAAGCGAAAGGATCCATCAGCATCCGGTCCACATGCCTCCGGCTATGAGATGACGCTTTACCAATATTCTTCTTCATCTTTCCATGTCTATCCCTTTTCCTTGAGTACTTTTTTATATGTTTTTGCTTCTTTTTAGTTCGACCCTCATCACTGCTAGAGGATAAGGATTCTTCAACTCCCTCATCATCCGAAGAGCTATCAGACGACTCTGAGCCTGAGTCAGAACTCTCCACTGGCTTAGACCGGTGAGATTTTTTCGAGCTGGCATGAGTCTTTTTGATACTCACATGAGTCTTTGTAGGCTCATGCTCTCTGGGGTTATCGGTGTGATGAGCAACCGGCGCTTTTGACTTTTCTTTCATTCCCATCTTAGCATTTTCTGCCCTCAGAGCTTCTATTTCACCCTTTAATCTATCGCGCACTTCAATAGTGTACTCATCATTTTCACCCACCACTTCGAGCAAAGCTGGTGGTACTTCCGAGGCGTCCGGATTCATTCAGACTGACTTTTCTTGCTGGTTTCGAATGCTTGATTCAGGCACCTTCTTCTCCCACTGTGGTCGCCAATTTGGTGTGGGTAATTATCGTTTGAGGGTAAATTTTTAATTTGTCCGGAGGTTTGTGGAAGTGTATGGGTGTTTAATAATTAGAGTAGAAACGAGAGGGAGAATTAAGTAGCCTGGTTGTATTTTATTTTCATTACCCACATTTAATGCAGGTGGTTGGGTATTTATACCCTTAAATTTGGGCCTTATGGGTTTTCGGGTCATGTTTAATGGACCCAGGTCAGGTTTAAAGATCCATGAGCTCTTAGTTGAAGATCAAGTAGCTTAGTCATGGAGTGTTTAGGTTTTTTAGTACTTTTGTCATAGTTCGAACAGTCCAATAGGCTAAGTGTTCGAAGTGATCTGTCCGGTCCGGAGGTCTTGGTTCGATCTGTCCCTGTCCGGGGAGTAAGCAGAATTCGGACTCATCAGCTATGGTACATCAAATTTATATTCGGTGAAACATTCCAACCAAGAATTTTTTATACCATAAACTTATTATAATCCATTCATATATAGTTTTGAAATAGGTTTATATTTAATAATACTATATATATATATATATATCGTGTTGAATATCAAATATATATTAGCATTTTGCATAACTGGCAGTTTTTTAAAATTGATTTACATAAAACATTTATCGACATACCATACAAGAATAAAAGTCATATAGATTTAAAAATATACTATCAATCACGAGTCATATCAACAACAACATTCAAGAATTAACAGAGCTTGAACTAAGTATTAAAGTATTAAAAAAGTTATAATAAGAAAATTTAAAAATAAATTTGATATGGAATGGATTAATTTGGATATGGGAATGCAGTTAATGTAAACTAAGCTAATTGGTCTAAAAATATAGTCATTTGTTATACTCATAGTCTATGTAAAAATATTCATATATAAATTGCGTTTATCATATTAAATTTTTTATCTCACCTATTATAAATAAAAGATATGGTATCATTTGTTGTATTTCAGAAAAATCTTATTTTGTGCTTCTATCACTTTTTGTTTATCTCGAATTCCGATTCAATTTTACATCTAGATCTAATTGGTCTAATTTGACCCACCATAATATATATTTAAAAAAATTAAATTTTTATTAATATTAAGATTTTAATCTTTAACATTTTATCAATGCAAGGATTTAATCTTAAAAGCTTGATTTTTTTATTTTTTAACAAGACTTTTATTTGAAAATTAATTAGAAACAAATTGTCTTATTATCCAACTCATTGTTATAAGTAAAAACTATAAATGGTTGACAAATAGAAAAAGACTAAAAAGAAAATATAGTCTTCCATCTATACCAATTATCGTGCAACACTCTCTCGTGTGAATTTTTGTATTAAAACATTCACCATGTATACAAAATCCTTCATTTGTAGTCTCTCGTATGGGATTATATGATCGTAGTACATGGCACCATACAGAGTCGCATTGTTTCACACATTTAATCTCTTCATATTCTTGTTCAATAATACCATTTCTTACTTCACCTCCGCTCCATGATGGATGACACCTAGACATAGTAATTTTGTTTTTTACTTTTTAATGTTTACACTAGTAACTAACCAACTTCTTAATGGGTTTAAACTGATTCATACCCTAATTCAAAGAATAAGACCTAAAATTGTTTCTTGTGATAAATTGTAAGTTAGTTTTCTCTCTACTTACATCAATTATTTTTATGCCAAACCTAGAAAACAAAATTATATATAAAAAGATTTTGCAAAACAAGCTAGATAAAACATTAAAGAAATATAAAAAAAATTACTACAACCAATAAGTTAAGTTTGTTGGTAAGATACATTATGGACCCTGAACTACTGAATTTATTTCTTTCAAGTTGAGTCTTTCATGAATCTGATTTTATGTAACTAAAATTGTCACTTGGATGCTACATGTTCACCACGTTTTTATGATCTTTAAAGTTAAAGATCTCAAACTCTAATTTTTTTTATAATAAGCCTAACATATTAATGTATCGAAACATCTCTTCACCAGAATAAGTGCTAAGAATTCAATAGCTTTATAAAATACCAACAAGCATAAGTTGAGAACTCTTTTTAAGTTTTTTTATTGTGTTATTTTCGTTGTATTTTTCATATTCATATATGATATGAATTGATATCAACACGAGTAAAATAGGATAAAATATTTGTACTTTTTATAATTTTCGGAAATTCATCAGAATAAAATTATGCGAGGACCAATTTGAAACCAAAAGATTAATAAATAAGGGATTTTACATATACATTTAACTATAAGAGAGTGATCCCAATATATATATATATATATATGGAACATTATGAATTTTGGCCTAAAGCAAAACTATCGACCATGCTTTTAACTGCTTGAGTAGATTGAAATTGGTTCGAATACTGAAAGATGAGGTGGATTTGATGACTAGATTATGTGGATTTGATTGTTAGAATTTTAGTATTTTTATATTATGTGTTTATCCCACACCATTATTATCTTTTACTATTGGTACAGTATCTATATATGGAAACCATTTTACATATTGTACATATCTTTCAAAATAATATTAAAACTCTAGTCGTATTTCTTTGTTTATCATTTTTCAACACGATATCAGAGGGTATGTTTAAATCTTGAGTTTAAGTGTTCATATCTTCCGTTGTGCAGACGAGCAGTTGTTTTAGCTGTCCGTCAGAAGAAAAAAGAGAGAGAAGATTTTCGTTTTTCAGATATGGTGTGTCCAACCACAATCAACAGACCTTATCTATAGGCAAATGGTGTCGGGTTTTTATAAATTTGGGACAGTGTGTTTGGGACATCTAATATTTTAATCTTACCGGTTGGATTATGATTTGATATTACGCTTTGGAAGAAATTACTACTAGAATAGTACAAAAGTTTTGTTGGTAATATCGTGGGTTCAATTTTGATTTTAGTTTTGGTTTTGATTGGAACTTAGATTTGAATTTTTATTTGGTATTTTGATTTAATATTGGCTTTAGTTTTAGATTTTTATTTGGTACAAATTTTGTTTGGATTCGGATTTGGTATAGATTTTGTTTGGACTTGATATTGATTTAGTGTTGGATTTAGTTATAGATTTGGATTTGGTATATATTTTT
The DNA here is from genome assembly GCA_036936605.1 of Limnanthes douglasii subsp. nivea. Lineage (NCBI taxonomy): Eukaryota > Viridiplantae > Streptophyta > Magnoliopsida > Brassicales > Limnanthaceae > Limnanthes > Limnanthes douglasii. The sequence continues at coordinate 75,493 of JAUPFV010000289.1, read as the reverse complement.
TTGGATTTGGATTTGGAATAGATTTTGTTTGGATTCTTTTGGTGGTTAGACTTTGTTTGACGTTTGTCTAGATTGACGTTTGTCGTTTTGATTTGTTTGGATTCATTTGGATTTTTTTGTGTTTAGATTTTATTTGGTGTTTGTATTATGTCTCGTATTCGCTTAGATAGGTTTTTGTTGTTTGGATTTTGTTTTGGATATTTGGCGTTTAGATTTCATTTGGTATTTGGATTCCGTTTTGTAATTTAATAATTTAAGATTTAGAGTTGGAGTTGGAGGTTTGAGATTTATGATTAGGGGTTTGAGATTTAATATTTGAATTGAATATTAGGTTGAAGAAGATGATGAGGTAGATGAAATGCAAAGAAGAATACTTGAAGAAAATGAGTAAATAAGAATACTTGAAGAATATTTCATGGTTGGTGGGTGGAGTAGTTACAATTTCAAGAAACCTCCAAGAATGGACCCTAATCCTAAAACTTTCCTTTTCTCTTGATCAATTCCTCCGATTGATGGAGGAAGGAGAGTGCTCCTCTCCGTGTCATAGATCTGCTAATCATAATATGTGTTTCCTGCTTCTTAATACCCATCCTGATCGGCCAAAGATCAGGGATAATCCCATGTTCGAATCTGTCACAAGCAATGTAAAACCATCAGCTACCAAGAAAATATTTACAGATCTATTAAAACGAAATTCTGGAAATGTTACACATAGAAATATCACGAGAAAAACTGACAAAGATCAGGGAGAAATCCATTTTGATGCAGAAGATTTGAGTGTGCTTCAACAGAAATTAAAGCATACTTTAGTTGGTAAATTTGAAAATGGGAAGCCAAGTTATTCTATAGTTAAGTTTTTCTTGGAGAGATTCAATTTTAATGGGGTTTTATGGTAATAAATTTACTCGGTCCAATGGGAGGCAGTTGAGAAGGTTGGACAGGGCTTTGGTTAATAGCAGTTGGCTTGGCTACTTTGATGATGCTACAATCACTCATCTGCCCAAGACATGTTCTGATCACTCTCTTCTCCTCATCAATTATTTCTACAACTACTACTAATAGGAAATCTACTTTTAAGTTCTTAAACATGTGGTGTGTGCATAAGGATTTCTACAGCTTTGTGGAGGATTGCTGGGTTGTTGAGTATTATGGGTCTCCTATTTACAAGCGTTGGTTCAATCTTAAGCACCTTAAAGCTAATCTTAAAGTATAAACAAGACTGTGTTTGGTAATGTCTTTGACTCTATCAGAAGTCTGGAGGGGGAAAATCAATAACTTGGAAGCTAAGGTACTAATTTCTAACTCTAATCAGGATAAAGAGCTGCTGAAAAAGGCTAAGGATAATCATCTCTTGTTACCTGCAAGAGAAGAAGAATATTGGATCCATATCCACTCTAATTGGTCTAGAGAAGGTGAAATAAACAAAAGCAGAAGAGATCTAAAATATCTCGTATCTGGAATGGTATAGAATGGGAGGAGGATGAAAATGCTATTGGTTAGTCTGTTGTAAACCATTTTAAAACCCTAATATCTAATCTACCTAACCCATGGTATCCTAATATTCTTAAAGATTATATTCCTAATCTTATTACTTATGATGACAATGAGATGCTGATGAGGTTGCCTATGAAGACTGAAATATATGAGATCATAAGAGGTCTGAATATTAATGTTGCAGCAGGCCCATATGGCTTCAATAGAAAGTTTTTTAAATTTTGGTGGCCTATTATAAAAGCTGATATTTATGATGCTATAAGGGACTTTTTCAGAGAGGGCTCTTTTCCTATGGGTCTTTATGCTACTGTTCTTTGTTTAATCCCTAAAGTGGAGGCTCCCAAAAGATGGACAGACTTTAGACCAATTAGTCTGACCATTTTTTTTCAGTAGAATCATCTCTAAGCTTATCAACACCAGGTTATCTACTATCATCCCCAACATAATCTCAGCTGAGCAGGGGGCTTTTGTCAAAGGTAGGAGCATTCATGATAATATCATGATTTCCCATGAATTATCTACTGATTTGTCAAGTAAGGTCAGAGGTGGGAATATATTTTTGAAGGTGGACATGGACAAGGCGTTTGATAGGTTGGATCACACCTTTTTTCTGAGTGTTTTGACTGATTTTGGGTTCATGGCTGATTTTCTAAGGGTAATAGAAAGAAACTTGGTAAATTACCAATTCTCTGTTCTAGTCAATAGTGTTCTACAGGGTTTCTTCAAATCTAATAAAGGACTTAAACATGGTGATCTATTATTACCTAGTCTTCTTATCTTTGCTCATAAATATTTACTCAAAGGCTTAAAGGATCTATTTTCTAATTTTCCTATGACTATAATCACAGAGGGGGTTTGAGCTTACCAATTTTATGCTTTGCTGCTGATATTTTGATTTTCTGCAATGGGTCCTCTGCATCCGCCACAAAGATAATGAAAATGATCAGTCACTATGAAGAAGTCTATGGGCAGCTAGTAAAGAAGGAGAAATCAAGAGTAATTACCTCAAAGAGATGCTCATCTCAGCATGCTAAAAACCTGGAAACACTGTTGGGTTTCAAGCATTGCAACTTGCCTTTAAAATATTTGGGAACTGTAATAAACAGCACAAAGAGAATCAATAATTTTGAAAACCTGTTAGCTAAAACCACTAACAAGATTACTGAATGGGATCACAAAGCTCTCTCATTTGGAGGGAGACTAATTTTGGTTCAGACTGTTCTATCAACTTATCCTACTTCCACTATCCAAAATTCCGAAATCCCTAAAACTATCACTAAAAGATTTTAGACTTTATATAACAAGTTTATGTGGGGATCTAAGGCTAACAAAGATGCTTCAAATTGGTGTAAATGGTCAATGTTATGTAAGAACTGTGAGGAGAGAGGGTTAAACTTGAGAAGGCTTAATGATATGGTGGAGGTTTTCTCTTTTAAGCTCTAGTTCAATCTGAGAAGGCAAGAATCCTTATGGTCAAACCTTAAGAAATCTATTTATTTCAACAATCAACATCCTTTAACTGTTCCCCTTCATTTTAAAAGCTCTCTCATATGGAAAATGATATGGAGGGTGGGAGACAGAGCTGAGAATTATATAATGTGGCAAGAAAATCCTGGTAACATGGATATCAAGATTGGCATATGGTGTCAAAATGATCATTTCATCAAGCTCACTAGTGAGGATGACAGATCTTCATATGCAGGCTCTATGGTCAAAGACTACTAGGATGATGGTAGGTGGAACTCTACCAAAATTGAGAGCATTTTGGACCCATATCTCCAAAATATTATCAAGATTTTTCCGGACACTAACAACACGGATTCAATCAGTTAGACACTCAGTGAGGATGGATATTTTTGTACTAAATCTACTTGGTCTGAAATAAGAAATAAAAAAATCAGATCAAACCCTTATGACAGGACTTGGAACACAGTGACTCCATGTAAGTTTTCTTCTATGCTCTGGAGAATTGTTAAGTGTTGGGTTCCTGTTGACTCTGTCATGCAAAGAAAGAACACTTATTTAGCATCAAAGTGCCAAAATTGCTGCAATTCAGAAACTATCAAGCATGTCTTTATAAAATTTCAAAGGGAATGGGGTGTTTGGGTCTATTTTGCTGCCTACTTCAATATATATATTACCAGGAATATGTCTCTTTCTCACACGGTGAGAACTTGGTTTTGGTCTACCGGTAAGGATATTCATTTGCGCATCATTTTACCACCGATCATAGTCTGGTAATATGGTACACAAGAAAGAAAAAAAAATTGAGGAAAAGGTCATCAAGTCTGAGGACATGATCGGGCACATTATCTATATTCTTTCGATTCTGGACAAAGCTTACTGAAGAGGAAGCACTAGGATAGAGACAACAGGATTGGTCATACTATTGGGTGTGGATATCACTTATTAAGGCCTAATATTCCTGTCTCTTTAAGTTGGGTCTGTCCAAACCTTGGGTCTTTTAAGCTTAACTCAGATGAAGCCTGCTCTGATTCGGGTGAATGCTATGGCGGTGGTCTGGTCAGAGATAACTCTAGGAAGATGGTGTTTGGATATAGAAGGGTCTACAGATAGGGTAGTCCTATTATTGCTGAGACTCCTCACATGAAGATCTCATTGGTACCTTAAAGCCATAATATCTTGCTGCTACAAACTGATCTCATCAAACATGAAAGTAATTCACATTTTCAGAGAGCAGAATGAAGCAGCAGACTGATTGGAAAAGTCTACACTTGATGCTAACAAGAATGCAAATCTCAAAGGAAATGGAGTTCATGATAGATTGAGAGTCATTGTTTTTCTAAAAGAGCTAGGGATGTGCTATTTGAGAGACAATTTGAACAACTAAAGACGAAGGGGTTTGCATGATAGAATTATGATTGTACCTGTCTTCATATTCAAAAGTAGTCCAAACTCGAATGCATCATCTTAGCTCTTCATGAGAATATTTTTCTTTCGATCAAATCGTTCGATTGAAGGTAGATGGTCTTTTGAGAAGTTTTTTATGGAAGATCTTGTCTAAAGGTTGTTTGATTTTGGGGCTTTTGTGGTTTGAGAGCTTGGAAAATGGTGGATTGAAGATGAATTGGGTCTAGGAGGTGGGGGTGAATGAGTTAGGGTTTTCTTTTCTGAATTGGGGGTTTTATGTTTTGATCGATCAAGCTGATTATCACTGTGTAACTCTTAAAGTGTTTATAATAAAAGTTCAATGTTTTAGTTAAAAGAAGAATTTTTATAAAGAAGACGTGAAGAATATTAAATTTCTACTCATTAGCATAAGAGTTATTTAGTGCCTCTTTGTTGGGCTTCCTTGTGTACCTCTGGTTTCTCAAGAACTTTGGACCTATTCCTCTCGTTGAAGTTTTTATGTTCCTCTTATGTTTCTTGATTCTATTACGCTGAGCCTTGTGGGACTAGTTGTGAGTGGTGTGAAGAAGACATATGCAGAAGTTTTAAGATTGAAGACAACTTGCAAAGTTCTTCGCAAATAAATATGACATTTTTTGTTTTCTTGACAAAATTCTTGATGCTTCTCACTAAGCCACCATGAGTTTGAAAGGGGATGTTAGCATTTTAGTCTTTTTATATTATGTGTTTGTCTCACATCATTATTCTCTTATTTTACGATTGGTGTATGTATCTATATATATAGACTCTTCTATATATTGTACTTATCTTTCAAAATAATATCAAAACCCTATTCGTCTTTCTTTGTTTATTTTTTTCCACAATATAAGGTTTATGGTGATCGAAGAAGGAGATTTAGGTTGAGAAGCAATAGATTGTCTAAGACTAGAGTCATGTTATAGATTTAAAAAAAAAAGGATCAGATTATAGTTAGCTGAGTTATGATACGGATTGGGAATCAAATTTTTTGTTTACTTAAAAATTAGAATCTAAATCAGTTTAAGCTTACTAGATAAATCGGTTAATTAATATGATATATGGTCTAAAATCAAATGGCACGGGAAGTGAACATGTAACAAAAATATAATATTTATTATATTACACATCATAATCATGTAAATTTCACGCGCACAAAATGATAAAAAAAAATTATTTAACATATAAAGAACATTTTAATAGACAAACAAATATGGTCGATATATATTAGAATCGATATATATAAGAGAAATACTTATTTTCTTAACCACAATATATATTCATACTAATAATTTACTTTGAAGACCGTATGAATATCGATTACTTGGCCGCGTCATCTCCCATGTTTAGTCCAATTATTTCATACACGACAAAATAAATTCACAAATAGTACGGTTGCAAATTGCAATATACCAGTTTCGACTAGTTTATCTTATAATAAATTATATTCAATGTTAGTGAAAGCTGATTAAATTAAACTGCTCTTGTTTATAAAAGAATCTCTATCATCGACAAAAGAAGAGAATATATTATATGGTTCATCATCGTATTTAAAGGATGAAATTATAGATTAGAGCAACTTGTCTATGTAATCAATTACGTCCTTTTATGTCGACTAGTTTTGAATTTTGAGTGCTATCCTATAGCCTATAAGCGATGACATTTCTGCTAAACTAATCCCTCGTAGCTATACACGTGGACTACGTTATTTGGAATAGATATGTTATCATATAGGAAATTTAATTTATATGAAGGTTATTAACAGTAACGTTTTAGTTTTAAATATATTACGTACAATTTTAGCTGAAGCTAATTCTTGAAGAAGTAGTGATGTCTGTTAAGTAGACTTTAGTATTATGCTCCAAAAGCAAACATCAAAAGGCTCTTTTTTTTTCGTTTAACGTTTTTATTATTACGACACGCTACTATTCAAACAAAAGTATTAAAATATTTGTTTTAAAAAAAAAAAAAAAAATCCAAACTTTAGATTGCATCACTTTTTAATTCTAATGATTAAAAACATATAAAAAAATAAAAAACAAAAAATTGAAAACATCATTTCACTCCTTATCAAAACTAATTTTTTTAATTTACATAAATTTTAAATACTACAATTAAAATTCAACGATTAGCTTTATCACCGATTGTATTTGACTCTACATGAGTTCGGTATCGCAATAAATGGTACTGAAGGTACGTGACTCCATGTAAATATAGTACAACATGGTGAATTGTAGTTTTGATAGTGCTGGATTTTAGTATATCCAATTGTTATTGGTTTTGGTGTGATTTTAATTGCTCCATTTCGTTATATAATATTTGGTATGTTTTTTTTAAATTTTTTTAAGATTTTATTTTATGAAAACGATGATACGGTTCGGGTTAATTTGAATGGATCGAAAATCCTAGCAACGGCTTATTGAATACAAGATGAATTGTGTCAGTGGGTTATGACAATATGTAAAGAAAATAGTTTAGTTATTATACTAATACGTCGTGATTATGTGAATAGCATAAAGTAATCGATTATTTTTCAAATGTGAGATATCTTATAAAATGATGGTTGAAATTAATATCTTCAAAGAAGGTTGATCTAATGAAAATGTGTGATGTCCTTTAAGTTAAAGGAGGAGAATTTGATCGTTACAAATCAATGATCCTTAGAGGTAATAAGCGGGACGCACAACGCCCACAGTAAACATATGATGAGCCCAAACAAGAAATCCAAGAACATTCAATGGTGAAACACTTCGAATGTCATTTGTATGCACAATAAATTATCAAAAGACGAGTTGAAATACTTAGAACAACTTACCTTGGTGGGAGCTTGACATAAAGATATTTTGAGCATACGTAAACATATTAACATTGAAAATAGGTCGAGCATGCGCATTATATGAAACTACGCTTGACAAAAATATTGGTTTGTCCAAAAATTTGGTTGGTTTCAGTTAAAGTACATGTTGAGCGAACTCAAAAACTTTAATTATTTCAAAAATCCTAGATCTGGTGAATATTTAAGTGACGTTATTACATATATTTTTTTTTGTACAGCCGATTAATGTAGATTTGTTACAGACATTTCCAAAAGTGCTAATAATAGATAGGATTTAGAAGATAATAAGTGACATGATGTTATTGTTTGCAATTTTCGTAGTAACCTCGGTGTGTTGACTTTTTATGTTAAATTTGCATTTATGTCCGCAAAGAAAGTTAAGAAAATTAATATGGATATTAAATTGTTCACAATCTTTAATGAAAGTTAAGTCAATCGAATAATCAATCGCGGTTTTGACGTATATGGATTTAGCATTGATTAATGTTTTACAAATGTATTCTAAAAAAAATAAATATATTATATCGATGACACATTAACATCAACTTTCTTGCATATACAAAGAAGTAGATGGAGGAGAAAAAATGTTTTGATCGCTTTATAGATTTTGGGGAATGAAATAATGTATTCAGAGACGAAACATGAATTAAAAAATAGTCAGACTATGATGAAATATGAGTTCAAAGATTATCCTCAATGAATCAAATAAACTAGAAACCATTGGTAATTCGTAGATTTATAATTTTTTCAAGTGAAAACTAACAAATTCATGCATTTAAAAAATGCAAACATTAATGGGGTGGAGAACACTCATTCTAACACAAAGTGTTTTGTTGGTACGAATAAGCTTAACTTTGAAATGTTTTGGGATAAGGTGAATTTTTTATATGCAACATGGAGCAATTAAAGGACCGTTCAAAAATAGTCTCTTAATAGTAAAACACAAGTATGGACACATTTGTTCAACAAAATCAAAAGTAACATCTCAAACACTACTTTAGAATTTATTTTGTAGTCTCTAAAAATCACTTATAATATTGAAGTGGATGATACAAATTACGTTTGTGTCTCTACATATGTTTTACCGTGTTTATTGAAAACTTATGAATTATTTAAAAAATAAAATACTAGTAACTTTAAGATAACTCTTAAGATATATAAAAAAAAAGTATAAGCGTGTTCAAGTTGTCATGGATACGACCAATGGTGTTTATGATATTTTATAATAATTTTTTTGAAATAGTTTATTCGAAACATCTTCCCTTGTTGAGTGTATAGAGAAATATAAATATCGTAGTCGTAAACAAGTCAAACATAAATAATCAGTCGTGTCGTCTATGAAATGAGATAAATCACATTTCAAACACATACCAAAATATGAAGAAAAAAAACTAAGCCTTCCCTACGTAGAAATGTTAAAACTCTGTTTGTGAAAGTGTCAAGACGAAGTGGAACTCTGCTGGTTCATTTAAAAACATCGACAAAAGCTAGTAGAGATTTGTGTCCTCATGATGAATTTTTGTTAGGTAGGGATCTATGATACCAGACAAACTTCAAAGAGATAGTGGAACTCCAGTAGTTTGTGTTCTGATGTTTTCATAAGCTAGTAGAACAGTAGTCGCAGTGAACCATCAATGGTTGAAGAAATGAGTAGTAATATTGGTTATGAAGTACAGTTTGTTGCTATGAAATATAACATAGAACAATTTTTGTGTAAGATGATTAGACTGTACTTTTACTATGATGTTATGGATAATGTTTCAGTTTATATACTGGTATTTAGTGGTATGAATGAGTTACAAAAGAATCATTGAAAGTCTCAACTATTGTAAAGATAGTGCATGTTGTCAATTGGATGACAATAACGTCCATGATAGTGGAAATCGTATAAATATGTAAATGCATTATCCATTTTGTATAGAACAACCAAAGCTTCACTTTTCTACCATTACAAAATACACTAAGTTTCGTATCTGAAAAGAAAGAATTTCACATTTGGATTTGTTAATAACAGTAATTTTGTCCACGAATATTTGATGTTTGCATTTAAAGCTCGATGTTGAATTAAGGTCACTTTCGCATCATAAATTAATATTTTTTATATAGAATTTTATTGAGTTTGATGTATCATACACATCAATATATTCATGTTGCATCGCACAATATAAACTAAAAGTGACATATTGAGAACTACCAATTACGTCTTATTGCAAAAGATACATGGAGATTCAAAATCGTTCACCTTTGAGCAATAAACCCCAAATGACTGCTTTAGAAATATTTTTTATTTATTACGTTTAATCTAGTTTTGAACTATTTTTCATTGCAATCTGTTTGTGCTAAAGATTTGTTCGATTTGATTTAACACAAACCTCTAAATGCAAATATCAAATAAAAATACATTAGAATAAAATAGATATAACACAATATTATAGGAATATTTATATCATTGCGAGACTATAAGTTTGGTGTATGCATCCATTAATATTTTTTAAGTCTCTTTTCAACGAGGTTCATGCTAACATCGTGCATTTGAAATTTGGTTATCAAGTCAGTAAAACACAAAAAAATCTTTGAACATCTTTTGTACCGCATGATACATAGGGTTACAGATCTGATAAAATGGAACTAATTTCAAATATCCCCACCTCATAGATACTTACCCATCCACATGTCGAGAGAATCAGTTTTCTTAGTTCATACCATAAATATAGTAAAATTGGAATACTACTTCGTTAAAAATGATGCTTTATCCATTATTATTATTTTTGAAACTTTTTTAATATGAAAGTTTACACAATTTAATACTTAAGAGACTTTTCATTAAAGAAAATAGTTAGAACGACAACGAAACCACATATGATAAATACGGAATATAACGATAATTTAGAAAAACTAAATAAAAACAAGTATATAAGAGAAAATAATTAATTCATCATAATAGTTTTCTCCATATGTATTGCAATGTGGACAAGTGTGTCATTCATATGTTCTTCAATTAGGTCTGTGATATTATCCTTGTAAATTCCAAATGTAGTTTTACGTTCTTTGTATCCAATTTCGAAAGTGCAATGTCATCAACCCCTTCAAATATTCTCATCTAGTTTTTTTGACATTTTTCCGACAATGTGATGTTTGCGGTGGGATTACCTGATTTATACTGTATAAATAGTACATCTTGCAGACAACTGCATCTCAAAAGGCTTTGCTTTCTTTTGGCATATTTTTTGCTACTGCTTTGGCGGTGCTCTTCAAATATGAATCTTCGACAAAACTCCACAATATGTTTTAGATATAGGGTATGGCTAATTTTATGATGAATGATGCATTTGTTTATTTAATGTTAGTCCATGCATACTAATAAATTTTTAGCACATGTCAAATATAATCTATGAAGGATTTTAAAGTACTATCAAGTGTTAGATAATTATAATATATGAATCTAATTACTTATGAGTTCATCATTGGAAGTTCATCTTAAAACAAAGACAACAAATAAAAACAAAGATCATAAATTCACATGTCATATAATATAAATTTTAAACAATAATACAAAACACAATAACATCGTTAATCTCAACAATATAGAAAGTATGACAACATCTGAAATAAAACAAGTCTAAAAATGCAAAGTAAGACAGGTCCCATAATACTGAAAAATAATCATGAAGAAGTAATATACAACACTCGTCTCTGGAGGTTGTCCAATATGCCTTATTATTGCTACATGGAATCATATTGTTGGTCCACCAAAGAGCCTCGACCGTTGATCTTCCATCACCAACATCTTTTTCGGTAATGTTATATCATATGTATTGTCTTACGTACTCAGCATATTTATCCGTCATCGTATAGGAAGATGGTGCAATGTAGTCTTTCAAACGATTGGTGCCAAGGAAATGCATATAAAACATTATATTTGCCCTTAACTCCAAATCGTATAACTCTCTCTGGCATATAAGTTTTGACATAGTGAAACATGCAAATTGGATAGTAGTAGAGTTGGATCTCATAAATTTGAAAATAAAATTTAAGGTCATCGAACGACTCAAATATTACTTATAATATAGACCATAAAATGATAAAGAAAATATTTTAAATATTATGAAAGGCCATAAAATTAATGTATACTCAAATCTGTATACAACAAATATGAAAGAGTTTCACAAAAAAGTATTATGGTCGCACCTCCGAGGGCGTCAATCTTTCAGACGACCAACTAACAATATTTAGTTTTTTCAGATTGTAAGACAGATTCACTGAAAGCCGGAAACATAAAAAGTGGTGAGAAATCCAACAATCCAACAAACCAATATATATATATGGTAAAGTTCCTTTTATTCTTCTTTAAAGCTTCGCCCAATGAAAAGTATAGAAAATCCAATATAGATATTCCCCACGTGTAATGCTCCAATGCCACGCAACTCATCTAAATACAACAAATAATATGCGTTGATGCAATTTTGGCTAGTATAGATAAATTTTGTATATCCAAAAAGATACTTCAGGTATGCACGATCTTTATTAGTATTCGTGAGAATTACATGTCCAGTTTTAACCAAAATATAACCCTTTACTATGTTCAATCTTCTCTTGGATTTGATATCGGTCAATTCTCAATAATCACCGGTACTTAAAAAAAACTCTTTTTTGGTCTCGTACTGTCCCACATGCAATAAATTACCATTCACCAGTAGACTCATGATAGGTAGAAATCGTCAAGTATGATGGACATCTCTCTAAAACTAAACTATAATGTGTTAGACTCTTTATGATATCTCTTAGTGAAAATTTTATCAGCTTCGGGTTACTATCGAACTATATAGGATGACATATCAAATTACCAAAAAATATCTTCGTCAATAATAATTATGTTTGTGTCTCTCTAAATAGATAACATGACGTCAATAAGGAGTAATGAGCACGGATATGTATGTACGTACGAGACCATAACATATTTAACATTAACATGTTTACAACTTATGAAGTATAAATATAAGTAAAGTTTTATATAAAAATAAGTATTAATTTTTTTTACCATTATATGTAAACTTATTGTGCTCGTCGTAGATAGGAAATATTCATGTGTTGTTGGTGTCTATGAAATTTGTGTGTCTTCTTTGTTCGTCTATGTTTATTCCTGAAGAAGACGATGATCTGGGAGAATGTTTGCTGGAATCTTCACCGTGTACATTTCCTCCGAGATCATCGTGTTGCATACTAGCCTCTCATAGAATGCTAACCTATGATCTCAAGATACTACTAGATGCACCTCATATATAAATGCTACTGTGGCTCGATCTATTGTCGTTTTGTTCTGATGGTTAGACCGTTTGTATAAACACGAGCCCTCACCATCTTGGAAGCTACTTGTATTATGTCAGTGCTATGTTGAGTACACCTAACTCGTATATTTGGCCTTGCCTAGACCATTTCTCTCACAGTCCCGACAATAAAAAATTTCTACACATGACTTGAATATAATATTAAATAGTAAAACAAATTAATTACAATTTTCTAATAATTGAAAAACAACACAATGGGAAAATGGTTCAAATGGGAAAAATATGTAAATCAAAGGAGTTGGAGATGTGTTTGAGCTGAATTTAAGGGCTTTTAGAACCATGGTACCGCTAATTTGATGAATATGTACCATTGATATCGTGCCCAGTACGATGTCATACAGGGATGTAAATTCCTGATTTCCCAGCCTCAAACCAACCCCTAACTCTATCTAATCAACTTCCAAAATGACTGGATAATCTTAGGGTTTCTCCAAAACAACCTCAAACATAACTCTTAATCCTAAATATATCAAATCTATGAAATAATCTAATTAAAAATTCATCGATTTAGGAGGAACAAAACCTAAACCCCGTCGTTAACACATTTGAAAAAAATGAAGCATGTGGAATTTAACCAAATACTTACGAATGATGTTTTTTTCTGTTCTGACCATGACATTTGTAAAAAACATGGATCGGCGGATCCAAAAATTCACTAGAAAGTCATCAAAACTATGAACCAACTATAGATAATTTATAAAAAAAAGTAAAAATGAAATGATGTGACTAGCAAACTAAGTTTTAATTATGGGTATTCTACCAATAACCATCGAGTATCAAACTCATTTACCAATAATCATCCAAGATTTGATAAAGTACGGATAACCACATGCTAAATGACTATTTACTGATAACCACATGGTAGTCTAAAATACCTTTTAACCGTTTTTCTCTATTCTATTTTTTGCTTTAAAAATGTTATCTCTTTCAAATCGTACTTCCAAAATAAAATCCAAAAATATATTTGGTTTTGTTTTTTTAAGACGAACAGAACTATATCCATGGAAGATATATTTTTTGAATTATTTTAGTTACATAATTATGTTTGGGTCGCAAAATAATCTAGAAAATGCACTTGTGTTCCAGTTATAGAATTAAGCAAATTTTGGTTATTGAAAAAGAAATTGTGTTCTAGCTTCGAAATTACATATAATTTTGTTGCTAAAAAATGTGTTTCAGTTGCGGAATTACATGCAAATACGTTGCAAAAGTAAGAAGAAAATAGTTGTGAAAATAAGAGTTAGGATGCTAAATAAGTATGATTATGTGAAAAAAACAAAATACAACTTGTTCTTGTGAATATACGTGTTAATTTGGTGTATAACAACTAACTTTTTGTGCAAAAATATGAGCTTGTGTTGTTTTTTATAAAACAGAGTGTGTTTAAATTGCGAATATACGTGCAATTTGGTTGTGAAACTTTTTTGAAAAAAAAACAATTATGTTCAAGTTGCGAATTGCGTGTAATTTGGTTGGTAAAAATCGATTGTGTTCCAGTTGCGGGATTACATGTAATTTGGTTGCGAAAAAAAATCATATCTATAAATATGTAATTTATGGATTTTGTTATGTTCGTCATTTGAAAAATAAAACTATATATGTTTTTAATATTTAAAATACATAAAAATTAAAAATTAAAATAACTAATTATTTAAAACTATACGTACTTATATATTTATAAATATTATTAACAAAATTTATAATATAAATTCCAAATAGCTCAGGCTAATTATAGGATAAACCCTGAGTCTGACGCAATAGCCTACAAACCAAAAGGTGAACCACACAAGATGACAGACTCAACCGAAAAAGCGTATATAGAGGGACTCAAACTCATGATCTTTGATCACAAACATATCTTACTCAACCAACTCGGCTACCCCTTCGAGGGCAGGTAATCCTCTTTTTAATTATTTACATGGTGAAAATGGTATGTTGGTCTTCTAGATTATAAATATAAATTTAGAATGGAAGATTGAAATTTGAGGAGAAATATCCCTTACTTGGAATTGGAATGTATGTTTGATCCAAGATTGTAATATACAAAATTAATTCTCTATGGTTTTGGATTAATTGAACGAGTAACATGAAAGTTGAAAAGTTTCTATTTAACATTTACTTTTGTCGTTTTGTATATATTTATATATCTCTCGGTTCATAAAACCTTTTTAAATTCAATTGTAAAATCAATAAAATATATTTAAATAAATTTAATAATAATCATAAATTAAATATGTAATTTAAATTCATTAATTACGGAGTGTACGCGGAGAAAATGACATAGAATATTTATAGTAGAATCATGAAGGTACGGTAGCCATCAAAATGACCGGTATGTGAATTACAACGAATATAACAATAGTAGACGTAATAAAAAATGGAAAAATATTATCTTATCCAACAGTAATAATTCAAAAATAAATATGGGAAACAAAGTTAAGTAAAAGAGAAAATCTAGGCGATGTAAGTGGTCATACAAATTTGGTTTCAAGCAATTTGTAACGGATTTCAAAGAGCAACAGATGTGATACGTAAATGTAAAAGAAGTGGGGAGCCAAATGTTATTGTGTTTTTTCGCTAACGTGTTATACAACAACACCAAAACAAATGTTAGAGATGACCATAGCGAGTGAACATCTACTTGGTATCCATTTGTAGCCAACGATGACAATTATGGTCATCATGATAAACTCATATTTGTTCGTAGAGGTGTATCGATGCAACGTATGAAAGAACAATCATAAAGAATATAATTGATAGATTCAATATTATTACTGCACGAACACATTCAGAAGAGGTGTTTAAACCCCAACTTATGAGTTTATCCCAAGTATACAATTGCCAAGAATAGCATACTACAGAATGAAAGAGTAATACGGGACAACATATTTATTCATACCAACCTGACCCACTCGGCATGGGGAGCAAAGTGGTCGTTGGTATGTTCAATGTTTTTTTATTGTAAAATTTACATTTCCACTACTAGCAGCCTAATAGTGGATATAAATTTTATATGTACATGGAGAGGAAGCGAAAAAGTGAGGTTGTTTATCTCATGGAGGTTAGTATGGTCACTAGTACTGCATGACTTAATTCAGAAAGATCAAAACTACCAATCATCAATAATTTTGAAAACCATGAGATTGATGTCAAGTATGGAATTACAGATTATACTTTGCCTGTAATGGCTCACCAGAGAGGTAGAAAACAGCCACGGATCAAGAGAGAAATAGATCTCACATTGTCAACCATGATCTTTTACATTTTAATAGCAAGATGTCTAAGGCTGAGGATTTTCGTACAGGTCTATGAATGATAAGTAAAAAAATTATATTCAAAAACTTATATTTTTTTAATTTTATTTTTTATCCAACCACACCAAATGAAATATTATTTATCACTTACAATAAATCAAAAACAAAATTCAGGACAATAGTCTATAATCCCCAAGCATGTTCTCTTGTATGAGCAATGTGATCTTAATACATTTTAAAAATTGATGACATTTTAAAATTGAAATGTTTTTATTGATTCTAAAAACCACAAAACTAAATCTTGCGTGATCTCGAAAGTTGGTATGTTTTGGTTACAAGACGTAAGTTTTCATAGAGCAACAAAATCATAAGGAATTGTAGTTGTGATAGGCGTCTTATTGGCCTTAAACTTAAGTCAAATCTCTTTTGCTAACAACTCATTAACAACAAAATCAACATATGCGAGAGGAGAATGATGTGAAATTATATATGCAGACTTAGTGAGAGTCAACTAATGATATAGATTATACATGGCATAATAAAACTCTTAAATACTCATATTATTTTTCTCAAATGCGTAAATATTTGTTTCTAACTAATATTATTTGACGAAAGTAGATTGTGGGTATACTCTAACTAGATGATCACAGACTTCTTTAGCTCTGCCATACTTAGCCAACCAAATACCAATTAAGTGGGTAACAAAATTATTAAGTCACGTAATAATCTTTGAATTATGACTCTTCCAATTTTTTACCAAGACTGCATAATCACTTGCATATTTGATTTTTAGGTTTAACCCGCACAACTATAACATAGCCTTCACATAGATTTCCATGCAAAAAAATGTTGATAACTCCAATACTTGTAGTTTTATTCCATCAAATTGAACAGTAATCTACTAAAGTGAATCATCCTTTCGACTAGCCATAATAAAAGCGTGGCTAACACACTTGTAATCTTATGTTTTGTTCATTTAAAAAAAAAATCAAATAAATAATTACTTCAAATTTGAGCTTTGAGGACTTGTTTTGTTGAAGGAACTAAAAAATATAAAATTCTTTAAACATGAACAATGAATGTTGTGTTTTTTAATTTAAAATAATAATAAATGGGCTAAATAATTTAATTTACGTGATAAATTTTAATTTAAATATATTTTTATCTAAAACAATAATTATTATTAATTAAAACTCTAGTTTTTAACACCATTATGCATAGCCAACCCAATTTTTTTTGTATGGTTACTAAATTATAATATACATTAAAATGATCAAAATTGCAGTAGTGATTAATTAGTAAAAATACTTTCTAAAGTACAATTATGTTAAAATTTCGATTTGGTTAAGAAACTTAAAAGATTTTTATGGGTCATTGTGGAGGCCATTGTAGAGCAGCAAAAACATAAGCATCGTAGTTGTGACATACCCTTACCGACGTAAGATTGAAGCCAACTAAAATTGGGTAACATGATTGTAAATTCACGTAATAATCTTTGAATGATCAACATCCTGAATGTCAACAAGATCACATAGTCGATTGTCTCGTGATTTATAGGTTAACTCACATATCATTAATAAAGTTTCACATAAATTTTCTATATAATTTATTTTCATTATCCAGGTCTAATTCGTGTAATTATTCCATCCAATTGTACAATAATCGCTGAAGTGAATCATCCTTACAACTAGTCATTATAAAACACAAATATAAAATCTCTAAATCCAAAAACTTTAATCAATAAATTCAAAAATCCAAAAATAACCAAATTAAAAGCAAATAAAAAAACTATAAATTGCCCAATGATAATAAAACAAATATTATTAATATAAAATAAAAGGAAATGAATATACCATGAAGTTAAGGCTATGATACCATCAAAATATATATATGTTACATGTTTTAAGTTGCACGTAAAGATATATAGAAGAATAATGAAGTAAAAATTGAAGTTCTAGGTTGTAGGAGAAGATAAAGAGAAGAATACACGATCGGTTTATTATTAGCTTTTATCAAATCAAAATACATAAAAGAGTATATATATATAAGGTTTTGTTGACTTATATAAATATGCTACTAGACTAATGGGTTAAAATAACACAAGATGTAACTTTTTAAAAATCTTTTAAGCATAATTTTTTCCTAATTTACCAAAGTTAGCCAATCAGAGTTTGATTTTCTAGTTATTTGTATCGAACTCAAAATACTCATTAGATACCATTTTTCAAAAAACTATAAACAATAAAGAGATGAAAAAAAACTAGAAAATGTGTTCAATATATCTTTCAAATCTAAGTTTTTAGATAATATTTCCGCTAACATTCATAACGATATTGACTAAGACTCACATACCATAAAAGTATATAAGTTACATGTTCTAAGTTGCAGGTGAAGACATAAATAAAAAGAAAAAAACAAGTGAGAATGATCGAATCAGCTCAACTGTGAATGTTGCCGATGCCGATACCGGAGCGGCTAAAGGAGCAGTAGCAGTACAACCATGAAATTGAAATGGAATTGCAGAATCATCTTCCTCTATCAATTTCTTTAAGTGGAGTGCATAAGACCCTTTAGAGATAGGGGAGAGCAGCAAGCAGCCCCTTGTATAGGGTTCCAAACCTATCTTACTAATACATATCTGACTAACAATAAGAAAGGGGCAAACCAAAATCTACTCCTAACAAGTTGCTCGCTTTTCAGCCGTTGCGCGCTTCTCTTTTTCAATAGGTTTATAAAAAATCTTCCATAAAAAAAGCAAGGATTCTAACTATAAGTATCTAGCTAGCGCGCTAGCGTTTTCCCTTTACATGTTTAAATTTTAAGAGACAATATAGAAAACAATACGTTAGAAATTTTTTGTTAGCCTTTATCAGATCAAAATATTTAAATAATATATTTTTAAAATTTATATTTAAAAATAAATAGACTAAAAACACTAAGCTATAAGTTATGATATAACTAATTTTCTACCATAACAAAAAAAAACACTAAGCTACAAGTTATCATATAAAAAATTCAATTTAAAAAAAACCATAACTAAAATAAATATAAAAATTCAATCATAAAAGACAAAACATCAAAACAAGACAAAATGTAAACAAACAACTCGTAAATATTTTTTTGATTGTAACAGTAAAAAAATCAGTTGGGTCAACTTATGTTTCACAAAATCCAGGTTATGTTTGACTTTGGAAAGAGGCTCTTGTGAACAAGGAAAACATTGAGGAAGGCTAAATGTTAGACTTTCCATCTTCCAAGTTTTTTTTTGCAATTTTAGGTTGTTCCAGGGATTAGCATGCTTAGCTTAATCTTGAGCTTTAATATGTGATATTGATCGATCCATAGATTTTGGAGAATAATTAATTATTGCAGTAGCAGTTTCTATGAAGATTCAATAAAAAAATAGGTTTTTATCGAGCTATTCAAGTTTATTTTGAATTTACAGCTATTTGAATCTCTTGGTTATGTTTTTATTTTTCGCTTCCACTAATATATTATTTAACTCATTTCCTTTTTCATCTCTGTATCATTCATGGGATTTACTTCTTGAAGAATCAAGTTCTTGTAAAATTATAAATTTTTACAAGAATACGTAAAGTCAAATATTTCTACTTGCTTGAGAGAATATTAGTTACAAAGTATTTAATCAAGAATGATTTACTATTTATTTTGATAGTAAATTAGAATATTTAATTTTAGTCAGAACTTGAAGAATTTTGACCTAGTAGTATAATATCCTAGCATTTATGGCTATAAAAAATGAAATGAAATATTGGTAGATATATCACATGAAACTCTTAAACATAAACTTTGAAAATAATGTGAATAATACTTATTAGTCCGCAACCCTTAAATATCCAACTTCTAAGACTTCTAATAGAGTACTTGCTCTTAGTTGAGCATGAGCTTGGTTTTTGATATAGTCATGTCTCATTTTACACTCAAGGGTCTATTTGGATAACCAATCATATGCATGATTTTGTTCCATATAGATTTGAGTCATATTCATGTTTGAGGTTATAAGTTTTCTTGTCTAGATTCGCATCTGAAATCATAGGTTCTTATTTGTGGGTCTAGATGACCCTTTAAAGTGTAATTTTTTTTATGGTAATTAGTTTTTTATTATGTTTAATTTTATTCATCTTCATCTTCTTCACAAGAGTCATCAACTGTCTTTATCTTTTGATTCTTGTGTTGTAGATAAAAATAAACTTTTATCTTTTCCTTTGGTTGTAGAATCATGTGTTAGGGGAATATGAAGACTTTTTGTGGTTGTTTGTTTTGGAAAATTAGTTTTTATATCAGAAGTATCAGACTCATTGGTTGAAGTAAATATAAATGATATTTCGATTGATTGGAGAGATTTGATAATTGTTTTATCTATTTCCTCTGATTTTTTATTAACAATATCTTGTTCATTCTAATTATACTTAAGTATTCCATTATTATTATTTCTCATTCTTGTTGCTTAATCCTTTTGAGGTTTATTTTTTGTAGAATTCTTGAGTTTGGGTATGGATGGGTTGAATCAAAGATTTTGGTCCTTTGTCACTAAGTTATTATTTCTTGGTTTATGAGTATTCTGCTTTCCTTTATCTTTTGTATGGGTTGGTTTTACTTGTATGTTATCTAAACCTTTTGGAATCTTATCATTTACAATGATAGATTTTACCATATGGAGACATATTTTTGTTTGTGAGGATGGTTTCAGAGTATGATTGACTAAAGAATGAGATTGAATCTTACTTGTCCCATAACTCACTTTATCTATCTTAAGTAGAAATTTATTGCAACCTATAGTTTTATGGCCTATATGCAAACATTTTATGCAATTATAAGGCAAATCCCCATAGATGATTTATTGCCACAAACCATCGTTGTCCCCCAAACCAATCCAAACTTTAGTAATCAGATTTTGAGAGACATCTAGCTCCAACCAAAATTTACATCAGGTAAATTTGGCCCTATTTTTAAGAGGAACCTCGACATAAAGAGATGCTCCTATTGGTTTGGCGATTACTTTAATCATATCCTCATGGTACATGTACTCAGGAAGATATGGTAATGTGATCCACATTAGAGTTAACAGAGATTTTATTCTCGAGTTAAAGTGTGGATACCATTTAAGGAGTCTCATGGTATATGGCCCTAGAATCAAGATGTTTCTTTTTCAATTTTTTTAACCCCTATATGTAGATCAAACTACAAAAAAACATGTGGGGTCCAATAATGATAAATTATATTCTCCCAGAAACCCAAAATTATATAATATTTTTTTGTATAATCAATAATTGAGGTATGCATTTAGTAAACTTACCAAACAGGGTGAATTTAGATATTGATATGTTTTTCTTTTGTCAAAAGCCGAGAATTGAAAATTCTTATGGTCACCCCTAACTATTATCTTCATATCATCAATGGTAGATTTATTTGTACTGATTGAAATAGCTTATGCGGTGGTTGAGTTCAGTGTTGATGTGATGGAGTTCTATCAAAGATCGGGTTGTTTACCGAATCAGGTGCTTGGTTAACTCTTTGGCGTGGCAAAGGAGGGAAATCCTCATAATAATTGGAACTATTTGATAACATTAATGTTTTGTTCCTCAATTTTTAAGAACATATGATGATTTTTCTTGGGTAGTGATTGATGGCTGGCTAGAGTAGGTGAATGATGGATAGTAGGTGGTAACTGGGATTCATCAGGCTTTATGGTGGTTACCGTAGGCTACAAACATCAGGCAAAGTATGGTGGAGAATCCATGATAGAAGAGATGGTGGTTAGTTTAGACGAAAGATTTGGTTTATTGGAGTTGATCTTTGCCCATCCTGTATTTATACAAATTTAAGCTTTGAGAGTTCAAGTTGTTGGAAGAATTAAAAACTGTGAAAATGATCTTAGTTTAAAAAGAGAAAATTATATTTTTTATATTTAAAATAATAATAATAACAACGTTTAATTGTTTAGTAGGTGAGTTATCGATAACCACCCAATCAAGTTTAGAATTACATAATCATGGAGGAAACTAAATTATAAAAATAGTTATATTCTTATAAATATATTCATCCAAACACACTATATAAGAGACACTTACTTCTTTTAACTATGGACTAAAATTAATTTTTTCATTTGTTAACAAAACGAAATTCATGAACGATAAGTTTGGAGATTTGTTGTTCTATTTTCGCAACCAATTTACACGTAGTTGCGCAACTAAAAAAAATCAACAAATATTTTTATGCATCTAGTTTCGTTAGTCTTAAAAAAACAAAAACAATAATATTTTCGGATATTTAAAAAAATATTATTTTAAAAATATATCATTAAGAAAAAAAAAATAAAAAAGATTAAAAATATATTCATATTAAAAAACGAGATAACTATTCGTAAATATTAATTTAAAATTTATACACTATTGATAAATAAATTTGACGATTAAATTGTTATGGAGTACATAAGTAAAAAAATTATATCTAAATTCAAATTATAAATAACAAATATTCTATTATTTAAATCTCGTTAGGAATAACTAAATTTTCATTATCAATTTATTGATATATTTCAATCCGAAAGAGTTAGCCGAAGCAGTAGAGTAAATGAGTTCGTAATAAAAAAAAGTTATGAAGTTCTTCGTCAATTTATGTACTAATGCATCATACTAAAAAGTTAATTTATACGAACTAATGCATCATACTAAAAAGTTAATTTATACGAACTCGTTAATTAACTACGGTTTCATAATATAAGTCGTTTAAGTTTTTTCACAAATATTAAAAAGATAATGATGATTTCGAAAAAAATTACAAAAATAAATTTGATTGGTGGAGTTGATAACTTGTAAAGAAAGTCAATTATTTTATTAGCCGGAAGTAGATTTATATTATGAAATAAAAACTTTTTTCTAGAAAAATTTATATTATGAAAGAGGAGTACATTACAACCATCGAAACTATAGTAGCAATCTGAACGATCAAAGCAATGTTGGGTTACAATTTACATACCGACCTGTGGAGGGGTTGTATTAGATTAAAGACCGAACCGATTGAAAATGGGACTAACTATATGGTGTGCCATGCCAAGTATGAGTGGTGTTCTAATTATGTCACGGGCACACACGTGCGCCTACACTCGTGTAAAGTCAATATAAAAACATCATCTCTACATAAATAAATAAATGGGACCCACGCTAATTTCCGTCATAGGAGACTTCGAGATGGTTAGCCTCTCATATATATATATATATATATATGGTCCTCCATTTTCACATGCTTTATCAAATAAAACCTTTTCAAGTACAGTTATATTTGCCAAAACAGTTTCCTTTAAATACAAGGTAGTATACAGATGGTAAAACATGCACATTTGGAAAGTAAAAAATAAATTATTCGGTACATGGAATAAGTGTAAAAAGGAATAAAGTAAATTATATTTTATTAAGTCAAATGAGATTCAAAATCAACTATATAGTGTTCTTAATAAAGCCAATTACATAACCTATTTTGTAATAAAACTTAAAAGTGGGGACCAAAACGTGATTTAACCACAATAAATAGAAAGAAAGAAACCACACGCAAAAATTAGGGTAAAGGTGTCCACACGCTGATAAAGCTCAAAACTTTTAAGAGAAAATAAAATTTAATCAATTAAATATAAATCGAACGGTTGATAATAAAAGTAAGGAATCTCCACCTACCATTATCTTTAATCATGACCGTCCAAATATTCTGCTTGTACAAAATTAAGGCACGTTTCCACTGAAAATAGAAAATATAGAAAATAAATAAATAAATATATTATATAATATTAAATATCCAAATTCGTAGATATAAATATCAACGGTGTTAATGTGACCGCCTTTCAATATTCTTGGGTTTTAATTTCTTCTTCTTCTTTGTAAACTCGTCTTTCCTCTTCACCAAGTAATTTTCTTCACTCATTTCTCTCCTTCTCTCTCAATCACTAGTGTCCTCTTCTTGCATTTTCCGATCAGGTATTCTTATTTTTCAATGGTGATTCCATTTTTTCCTCTGTTTTATTACTTATTGGAGTCAAAGGGTGCTTTATCTTATCTGGGTTCTTTTTGTTTTTTCTATGTCATGTTTTAGTGGATTCATTAGGGTTTTTTTGTTTTTGGTTTATGAACAGGGAATCGCTAGCTATTGAAGCTTTTGAAGTTAAAAAAACATGGTGATTGAACTTACCTTCACCTTTTGTTTTTGTTGAACTTAATTTTCAGGTTCTCTTTTTGTACATATTTATGTTAATTAGAGATAATTTTTAGTGGGTTTTGGTGTTTTTTTGTAAATATTGGATTTTGTTGATTGAATGATTTTGAATGATTCAGATAGCATTTTTATATGAATAGTTTGTAGGTGGGTGATTTTGATGATTGGTGTTTGTTAAAAGTTGAGATTATTTGTATTAGGTGAGTCCAATAACTCGAATGGAGAAGGACGATCTTGGTCCACCATGGTTAAGCCCAATGCTTAAGGGTAGCTACTTTATCCCCTGTTCCATTCATGCTGACTCGAGCAAAAGCGAGTGTAACCTGTTCTGTTTGGATTGTATGGGAAATGCTCTTTGTTCTTACTGTCTTGCTGACCACAAGCACCATCGTGTTGTTCAGGTTCGATTTTGATTAATGTTGATTCATTACATATTTTCGTTAAACTTATTGTCTTCATGTCTTGTCTTATTCATTGTTTTTATAGTGGTTTAGGCTTGGAGAGTCTTTATGTCCAAAGATATGGTTTGTGTGCATAATAATCTAATATGTTTTTTTGAATGGGTGAATGCGTGTAGATAAGGCGATCATCGTACCATAATGTGGTTCGTGTGAATGAAATTCAGCGATTCATAGACATATCAAGTGTTCAGACTTATATCATCAATAGCGCGAAAATAGTGTTCTTGAATGAAAGGCCTCAACCAAGGCCAGGCAAAGGAGTAACCAATACTTGTGAGATTTGTTGTAGAAGTCTTCTTGATTCCTTCAGGTTCTGTTCTCTTGGCTGTAAGGTAATTCCAATTTCTTTATTACTATTATTATTGTTGTATATATATATATATAAATACTTTTTCTTTAGTTGAATTACTTGGTGTTCAAGTCACATTTTGCTTGTGCATTTGGATTGATTTCTTCCTTGGTTGACTTGGAGTATTATTTTTTGAAGTTTGAATTGAAATCATATTGCTTAAGTGTCCCAATAAAGTTTTCAGTATTATATAATGAACTTATATTATAGTGAGAAAAAGAATTTTTAGTTGTTCTTATACGACTTTATATAATGACTTATAATTGTGTGATGAGATTGATTCTTGTTTGTTGTTATTCTATGTCTATGACTTGTTTACTTCAGCTTCTTTGAACCAATCTTTTCTTTTCCATTGATTGCTGATAATTCAAGATACTAAATGGCTTTTATTATTATTGACTGAATTTCTTTGACTTGTTTTGTCAATGCCCCGGTGCCGCCACCGCCACCTATTATAGTCTATTATTATCTCCCTTCTATCATTATTGAGATGAAATGCGTCATGAATCTTGTGTTGTTGAATTGGCTTAAATTGAATGAATCAAATTTGTTTTCTAGCTCGGAGGCATCAAGAGGGGCGATACGAACCTAACGTTCATGCTTAGAGGGAAGCACGGAAGGGTAGGATCAGATTCAGACGAATCATCAACTCCGACGAAACTCCAGAGGACAAGCATGTTCAACCGGATGATCGATGGCCTTATGATTTCAGCTTACATCTATAACAAGGAAGGAGTTTATTCCGGTGACGAGTCAGGAACAACCAATATATCCCCTAAAACACCGCCTATTTATAACCATCGCAATGCTCGTCGAAGAAAGGGTATTCCGCAGCGTGCCCCGTTTTAAGGTCTCGATACAAAATACAAAAAGAAGCAAAAAAATGGGTTTTATGTTTTTCGTATGAAGAAGCAGAAGATTGAATTATAGAAAAGTGAAATGTGTAAAAACAACTTTAGTATGTGAAAATAGAGTAAAAATAGTGTGTAAATAAAAATACATACAAGTGAAGTGATGTTTTTTGTTTAACTTATAAAATTATATATAGACTGTACAGAGTGGGGTTATTGGTTTATAAAGTAAGTTCGTCGTTTTGCTTTGTGTATATGGTTGTATAATATATAGTTAGGTTGTAGTTAGACATAGATCTTTTTAAAGGTACATAATGATTCATCTTATATGTTATTTATGTTAAGTTGCTGTCTAGGTCCGCATTTAGGTCCGGCTTCAATCTACTCTGGCGAATTTTAGATGTGCAATGACTATCATAAGTTTATATTCTACTCATGATGCGGAATGTCATCATGCTCTTTTAGAGATTTTATATATATATAGGATATAGGATTCATAGTTATCTAACAGCTATCTTTCTCGGTGCGGTGACCCTCGTCACAACCACCCACTGATTCGTGGCTTTCACTGTCCCACTATTAAATTAGTAGTATGTATATGGCAAACTACCCTTCTATTTACTTTTCTTTTTTGGTCTGGTACCATCACATTTGGCTCTTTTAATTTTGTCTCCTTATTGTTTCGATTCTAGTCGATCAGAGAGGGTTGAAGAAGATAGAAGGGATTTTCGCTATTTACATTTACAAAGCTTTTATATATATATATATATATATATATATATATATATATATATATATATATATATATATATATATATAAAATGAAAAAGTTATTATTGTACAACGAGTATTGTATAGCAAATTTAGTTTGTTTAAAGTGTTGTTAAAGATTGTTATTGTATAACAAATCTTACCTAAATGGAATATTTTGTGTTGTATTATTGTTTGGAGCTGTATGGATTTTTATTTGATTGGTTTTTTTAAGTAAATGCTGGCGAGTTCCAGACAATTGATGAGAGGACAATACTTTTTTTTTTTGGCAAAAAGACAATATATTACCGAATAGAAAGTTTTACAAAGTAAAAGGTCAATTTAAAGACCACACTAAAAATAGAGGGCTCACAAGCAATTAGCCTAAGAAAGAATCCCCAAATCGAAAACAATCCCTAAATCAATTCAAGCGATGAGAAACCCTAACACGACTTCCACTTTGTCTTCTACCTCTCGACCTCGTCTTTCACTTCTCGACCCTAACGCATCTTCCCAGCAAACCCAGAACGCCAAATAACTCCAATCGAACCAAACACACAGAGGCCAAAGGCTTTTCCTCTTCCCCTCACAACTCCGATCACCAATCTTTAGATTCTCCAGCCTAGAATCACCAAAAACGAGACCGTAAACCACCACAAAATCCTCTGATTCAAGGTCGACGCCACTTTCAAGACCCAACCTCTTCAGACTTGTATACATAGGTGAACTGAGTGAGTGCACCACGGAGTCAGACGATTCTTCTCAGATTGTCTGATTCAAGGTCGACGCCACTTTCAGGACCCTAAACTTACAGTTGGAGAGAAAGGTATAGAACTGAGTGTGCACACCAAGGAATCAGTCGATTCTTCCACTACAAAACTGACCCAAATCGAAACCCTCAGATTTCAAGAGCAACACTACCGATTAGAAGCAGAAAAGGGCATAGCAGATCGACAACAATCTCCCAAATCGACAGAGCATTCGTCAATCTCTTCTTCTTCAAGATTCAAACTCCCAAAGAGACACAGACCACCAAAAGAGAAACCCTAAAACCGAATCAGAGCTCCTCATTGGATGAAGAACTGATATCTCCACCCACACCCAAACTTACAAAGAATTGAAACCCTAACCAGGGTCGATATACCCCACATCCATACTTTCGAGAGTAATAATCGCAAGCAGAGGGTTAGGAGCGTCGACATTAGAGAAACGGCGAGCAAAATTTTCGAACAGAGCCCATTTCGCGATCCAGTCAGCAGCAGCATTTTGGGATCTCGAAATGCGGTGAAGCTTCATGGAAGCATGGAAAAGATTTTGACATACAGAGGCCATAGGGTTATCCAAAGTATTTCCAGAGGCCATGATGCTAACAAGAGTGAGACAGTCAGTCTCGATGTCCACAACATGCCAACCCTGAATTCTGCACAGAAGAAGGGCTTCCATCAAAGCTTTAGTCTCAGCCCGAAGATGACTCAATTTCCCAAAGACGAAGCCAGCTCCAGAAACAATGTGCCCTTGATGATCTCTCACAAGCAAACCACCAGAGGCTTCTCCAGTGAAACAACACGCACCATCGATGTTGACTTTGAGTCTCCCAACGAACGGAGGAAACCATTTCAGGTACATAGCTTTAGACTTTCCTATAGTTAGACAGCCAAGAACAGCTCCTGCTTTAGAAACACTAGACCAATGTTTAGCTCTTAGCATATTCTTAGAATCAACGCCTAGGATAACTCTTTTAACTCGATTAACAGCACTATTGAAGCTATCATAAGAATTATGAAATTTAGCATGGTTTCTATTCGTCCAGATCACCCAGACAATAATTTGAGGCACAATGTGAGTGATGTGAGTGTTACACTTAGAAAACCAGAACCAACTGTGCAAAATATGACTTAGAGACATAAATCGACTCACAGGGATTCTGAAAAGAAGACTAAAATAGTTCCATAATGACCATGCGAAGCTGCAACTGATGAAGAGGTGGTTTTTGTCTTCACAGTTGCAGCAAAATTGACACTTAGAAACCACCACTAAATGCCTTTTAGCTAAAATACTGTCAATGGGAGCAAAGTTTCTTAAGATCTTCCAACATATAAAAGAAATTTTAGAAAGAATAAACCGGTGCCAGATTTTCTTGAAAATAGCTTGCTTAGAGTGAATAGACCTGATACTATTCCAGGTATTCTTAGTGTTAAAACAATTACCTTTAGAAAATTTCCAGTGAATAACATCATCATTATCATGATTGATATTAACTTTTACAATATGCATTAATCTATCCTTAGAAATAAAGTTGGATAGAGTAGGAATATCCCATTGACCATTTTTCTAGAAAGAGCTAGCTTTGACAGGAAGAAGATAACTGTTAGAATTATAGTCATTAGCAATAGGAGGCATATCATGCCAAGAGTCCCTCCAAAAGTCAACATCCCCCCTGCCAAGACTCCAAAAGACATTAAGATCAGCCTGGTCCCTAACAGAACTAAGTCTTTTCCAAATTACCGAGTCAGTAACCTTACACTCAGCCTTTAAAGGATGAGTGTAGTTACAATAGGTTGAATGAATTAGGTCTGCCCAAAGAGAGTCTTTTTTTTCTGAAAAGGAACCAAAGCTTAAAGGAGAAGGTGAGCTGAATGTCAGACAGAAGCTTGACATTTAGCCCACCCTCTTCAAAAGGCTTACACAGACTGTTCCAAGAAGCTTAGTCAATAGCATTTTCAGCATACTTAGCTCTCCAAAGAAATTTATTAAAACAGAGCTCAAGTTTATTGATAATGCCGTTAGGGATCAGGCTATTCTGCATCTAAAAGTAAATAATGGGGTAGAGAACATTCTTTATAAGGGACAATCTACCCCCAAAAGAAAGATTCTTCATATCCCAAACATGAATTTTGTTATAGATTTTAGTAAGAAGGGGTAAATAATGCTTCTCCTTATTGTTTGCAGATATCGTGATTCCCAAATATGTGAAAGGAGCATGCTCAACATTGAACCCGGTAGAAGATTTGATCCTTGCATAATTGGTAAGTGAGCAATTTGATGCAATAATAATCTTTGTCTTTTCTTTATTAATCAGCTGGCCTGATTCATTTTGATACTTGTTTAACTGGACACTAAGGCAGTCAATGGATGTTGGAGAGCTGTTGGAAAAAATGATAATGTCGTCAGCAAAGGCTAAGCAAGGTAAGATGAACCCAGATTTCAAGTAGTATCTCAAACTGTTATTATTTTGGTAAAGATTAGAAAGCCCTCTAAGTAAAGCTTCCTCAGCAAGAATGAAAAGACACGGGGACAGAGGGTCACCCTGTCTTAAACCATTCTTCTGAGGGAAGTAACCAATACAGTCACCATTAACCAAAACAGAAACCATAACATTAGATATCAGACTATTAATAATAGCCAAAATATCATTAGAAAACCCAAAACACTTAAGAGTGTTAAGGACAAAGGCATGAGACATTCTGTCAAATGCCTTTGTCATATCTAACTGAAGAATTATGTTTCCTTTAGAATGTATTCTCTTGATATTATGAAGCATTTCTTTGATAATCAGGATATTATCATGGATAACCCTATCCTTAACAAAGGCACTTTGGCCTCTAGAGATAATATTAGGGAGAAAGCAAGCCATTCTCTGATTAATAAGACCAGAAATAAGTCTATTAAAAATTGTACAAAGACTTATAGGCCTGTAACCATTCCAAGAGATGGGATTAGGACATTTAGGAACTAAGCAGATCCTAGTGGCAAAAACACCACTGGGAATACTATTACCCTGGAGATAAGAATTAGGAGCCCTGCAAACATCAATACAAATAATATCCCAGCAGGTTTTGAGAAAGAAACAATTAAACCCATCAGTGCCAGGGGCACTGTCATTCCTCATTCCCTTGATAACAGACCACACCTCCTCCTTGCTGGCAAACTTTAAGATAGTTTCATTATCCTTGTCACTGATTAGCTTAGGAATATTACTGAGAATAGAATCCTGAGAATTCACAGTATTGTTAATATAACAGTTATTAGAAAGAATCTGCTTAAAATAATACTCCGCAGACTTAGAGATATCATCATGATCAGTAAGCCAGACTCCCTCATTTTTGATACCATAGATAGTGTTCTTTTGCCTTTTCTTAGCTACATAATTATGATATAGCTTAGTATTTCCAGCAATGTCATTGAGCCAAGTGTTGTAACACTTTTGACGCCAATAACACTCTTCATTTTTTAAGGCAAGAATAAGCATACTATTAGCTTTAGAAAGGTTGGACTTAGTAATACTGCTGTTAGTCTGTTGATGAGTAACTTCACAATTTTCAACCTCTTTAGCAGCTTCAGAAACTTTAGTGAAAATGTTGCCAAAAGTGGAATAGTTCCAATCTTTAAGAAACTTTCTAAGACGCTTAAGCTTATACCAGAAAACCACATTAGGGCCACCATTACAATGCTTGTCCCAATTCTGTTTAACACATCTTAAGAAATCAGGATGGTTAGTCCAGGCATTAATAAACCTAAAATTACCCTTATGATTAGAAGATCTATTTTGAATATTAGAGATAATGATAATGAGAGGGCATGGTCAGAACAAGTTCTGACCATGTGACAAACCTGAACATGCCAATTAGACAGCATTTTCTGATTCATCAACACCCTATCTAACCTTTTCCAGATTTTGTTATTGCAGGTATATCTTGATCCACTATGCCCAGGATCATCCAGATTGCAGCATCTGACACAAGCATTAAACTCATCTACACTACAATCATTGTAGGAGGCACATCATAACTGATCTTCAGGACAAGCAACAGTGTTAAAGTCACCAGCAACAGACCAAGGTTTGTCATCACAAGAGAGCTGACACAACTGACTTCACAATTGTCTACGCTACACTCTCTGGTTCTTGGCATAAACAGAGGTAAACAAACAAGAAAAAGAAGCATAATTTATCTCAAAGTGGAGAAATTGATCATGGTTAACTAAAACAGAAATGTTCACCTCATTAGGCCATAAAATCCAGATTTTGTTAGTAATATTAGAAGTGTAATTAGGAAAACCAATCCTTCTAGCAATAATCTCGATTTTGTCATACCTAGCCATGGGCTCTTCCAGAGCAATCACATTCACCTTGTCTTTATTGATAATGTAGTTAAGCCTAGACAAAGTAGGATTGTTATGAACTCCACGAGCATTCCAACTGACTATCTTGATCATTCAGATAAGAAATTGTAGTATGATTTCCCTCTTTTACGAAGAGAGTTAAGAGACACCTTCTTAACATTTCTAGTTTTCTTTGCAGATCTTATTTTCCTATTAATGATGGTGTTAAAGTCCTGGCCAGAAGAGCTTGAACTTGGTGAAGGATTATAACTGCCAACACCACAAAGAGAAGATTGTATATATGTACAATTAGTATTGTATAACAAATCTAGTTTGTTTGAAGTGTTGTTAAAGATTGTTATTGTATAACAAATCTTACCTAAATGGAATATCTTGTGTTGCATTATTGTTTGGAGCTGTATGGATTTTTATTTGATTGGTTTTCTTTTTTAAATAAATGCTGGCGAGTTCCAGACAATTGATGAGAGGATAATACCTTAAAACTTACCGTATTACTTAAAATGAAGTTCGGTTTGAGCTAAGCTTCAGTTTATTTTTTTGATGTTCTGAACCTTAACGAATTCTTTTTCGTATGCCGCTTTTTTCACTAATTTTGTATTTCTTTTGATTTATTATTATTATTTTTACATATAATATCTTTTCTGACGTGCCCCAAACGGAACGATGAGTAATAAATGGTAACAAGATAAATTTTTGATAAAGTAATTTTTCGTTTGTTTGTAAGAATATATATATATATATATATAAACGTAACGATGAGTAAATGAATTTTAATTTATTTTGGGAAAAAAAAGAATGGTAACCAGATAAATTTTTGATAAGGTAATTTTTCGTTTGTTTGTAAGAATATATATATATATATATATATATATATATATATATATATATATATATATATAATTCACAAATGTTGAAGAATTTGGTCACGAATAAAATGAATGTCTAACTTGATATGTTCGAGAGTGAAACGCCAGATATGAAGTCACAAAACTTACGCCAAAATTATTGAATCATATAATTAGAAGTGGAATTGATAAAAATTGGAGTTCGTTGAGAATAAAACAAAGTCAATTGAGTTTAGCAGCAAGAGATTCGTTTTGGATCGATGAATATGCTTCATATGAAGACCAAACCAATGAGTCTTAGGTAAGTATCTTAATATTATTTTCACAAATCACCAATGTGTT
The DNA here is from genome assembly GCA_036936605.1 of Limnanthes douglasii subsp. nivea. Lineage (NCBI taxonomy): Eukaryota > Viridiplantae > Streptophyta > Magnoliopsida > Brassicales > Limnanthaceae > Limnanthes > Limnanthes douglasii. The sequence goes on along the minus strand of JAUPFV010000289.1, from coordinate 42,736 downwards.
GTAGTATGTGATTGTTGAAATTAACCAAGCTTGTTAACAACAAAGATAATTTTAGACCGCGTTTGTACCTAGAAATTATAAGGCTTCTAAAATAATTTTGTACTATGCACTGTGCAGGATTGAGAAGATGAGTGCCATTTAAATCGGAAATGGAATGTATTGGAGTAGCACATGACTAGAAGTAGTAGAGAAAGCAACACGTCCAAGCAAGTCACTTATATATTTTGACCGTGGAAGGCAAAGACCAGTAATAATCGATATACATCAATATCCAAGAACAAATAGAAAGGCCACATATCCTTAAAAGCAAAGATATAATGTAAATAGTGTATAAATTTGTTAAGGTAGAGTAAATCATTATCTGAAACAATAATGTCATCCAATACATTATAATAATTAGCATAATATTCTTAGAGATGTAAAAGAACATGAAATAGTCCGTTTTGTAATTTTGAAAACTTCATTTGAGAAAGGTGCCCCTTAGTCTAGTATAGCATATCCCGGGAGCCTACTTAAGCCCATAAAAAGCCTCGTGTAGTTTACAAACAAAATTAGGCTTCATAAAATCTTCAAAACCTTAAGGTTGAGTCATGTCTACTGTCTTAGTACGATAATAATTTAAAAAATAATTGTTGATTACAAGTTATCTAAGATCCCAACCTTTAGAAACATAAGAGTAAGAACTAGCCTGACCGTATATGCTTTAACTACGAGACTAAAGTTGTAAGAGAAATCAATACCAGGATTTTGATGAAAATCTTTAGCAACCAGTATTTTTTTTATTTTGAACATAGTCATCTTGATTATATTTGAATCGATAGACCCATTTGAAACTTATTACATTCATAGTAGATGACCAAGGTACAAGAGTCCAAAAGTGATTTTGTTGTAAAACATCATACTCAGTATGCATATTTTGTATCCAGTTTGTGTCACATATAGTTTATGAGTATTTAATGGGTTCTGTATGCATATCCAACAAAAGAGAAGTCAAGCTAGTGTTAATATGATTTGGTTTAAAAATAGCACTATTGGCTTTAGTCTGCATGGAATTGTTTGTTTAGTTGATGCTGAGAGTTTGGTTTTTTGTTTTTGATCAGGGTCAGTTTTTGTGGTCAAACATTGTATTTAACATATGCTAAAATTTGTGTGGTTTATGTTAGGTGCGCCCAAAGTCCCACATCCCACATCGGTTAAACATGGGAAGGATCAGTGGCATATAAGTAAGAACATATCTCCACTAGTGTGAGGCCTTTTGGAAGTAGACCAAAAGCAAAGCCGTATGGTCTAGTGGGCCTAAAGCAGACAATATCACATTAGTGTGGAGATTAGATTATTCTTACTTATATACAAAGGCGGGTGATGCGATTCAATAATCAAGATTGCTTTTTTCATTAATTCTCGAACAGTGAAAATCCTCTTCCTCATCAGAATTTCTAGACGCAATTTCTCTTGGATTTCTCAGTTTAAGGAAGAGACCATATACTTTTAGCTTATCACTATTCTTCCATCCTAATTGCAAACACAAAAAGAGGAAGAAATGCAATGCTACTTCTATATTGTTTTTGTATTGTTTTTTCTCATCCGATTCAAGCTCCCTTTGGCTTGCAGATTTGATTTCATCTTGATCTTGATTATTTAATCCAAGATATATTTTCTCTTTTTCATTTCTAGTAATTTTTTTATTATGGTTTTCATTAAAATTGAAAAGAAGTAATTTCAGTGGTATGATCCACAGTTTTTTATTATATGCATTATAAAGTAAGACAAATTCTGGAAAGAACCAAAGTTCCAGATTCGATATAGGACGACTTTATCTTTTTTTATTGATTTCCATCCAATCAAAAAAGTTTATTTTTTGGTTGGAAGGACCCTTCTTAGTAAGTTTTGTAATTATTTGATAATTTTGAACTCTCGTCTTAATATTCTTGGGATCGATGGACTCAATAGAAACTTTTTTACTAACACAAAAGTTGAGGATTCTCCAATCCAAATATTTTCTATCCGGAATTTTCTCCATACCTATAATATTATATTCTCTTAGATAATTAGAGACTATATCATTATGGCTAGCGATACCTACCTGGCTATGAAAAAATTGTTGTTTATCAATGTTGGAATATAAAACTTGAGAATTAATAGATTTATAGGATAAAAGATTATATTGATAGTTTTTTTGTAACTTAAATTTTTTATTCAGTACTAAGTCTGCTTCAAAATCAATTTCTCTTTCGTAATTTATTAATTTGTGTTTTTCATTTTCATATGAATTCCATTTGTTTAAATGTTTCTTTTGAATTATACAAATTTGGTTCATTTTCTTTTTATATTTTTCGGATACTACTCTATGCCATAGAATCGGAAGTAAATCATATTGATAATGACTTCTTAACCAGTTTTTCCATTGATTTAGTTCGGAATTTTTTTAGATGGAGTGTCTGATGGCTCATCAAGCAGGTGGACCTGACTAGAGTAGACGAATAGGAGTCAATTGAGAGGAGGCTAGAGTGGTACTTTGTTCGAGATGAGGATTTTTAGGTGCGACTAAAGTCCCACATCCCACATCGGTTAAGCATGGGAAGGATCAGTGACATATAAGTAAGAACATATCTCCACTAGTGTAAGGCCTTTTAGAAGTGGACCAAAAGCAAAGCTGTGTGGGCTAGTGGGCCCAAAGCGGACAATATCACACTAGTTTAGAGATCAGATTATTCATACTTATATACAAAGACAGCATATATAGACCCGATATTCCTTACAGTTTATGTTAAATATATAATTAGTATGTGTTTGAGTTTTGTATGATATGTGTGTTGTTTACCGATATTCCTTACAGTTTATGTTAAACATATAATTAGTATGTGTTTGAGTTTTGTATGATATGTGTGTTGTTTATGGTTGGTCTAAGTGAAAATTGTCTATGATTTATGTTATGTAGCTGGTCTGTACTTGTTCTAAGGGAAATCTATATTTGTTCTATTTTGTGTATGTTATTATGTGGTGTGTGATTGGGTTGTATGAAGTTCGTGTCTGATATGTTGTGAGTCTATGTGTGGTATATGGCGGTAGATTTTCATAGGTAAAGTAATGATCAAACATATGTATATATTGGTGACTAATAGAGATGCTTGAATCAGGTTTATCATGTATTGAAGAACCAACTACTTCTTGAGATATACGAACACAAAAAACCCAAGAAGTATCAGAATTATGAATAAAGACTCTAAAACGTTTTGTATTTAGAAAACTTGTGTGACAAGAAAACTCAGATTCATTGAATACCACATTTCTAGAAACATTAGGACTTAAGAAACTATACCAATTATGAGTATCTATATAACCTAAGAAGACATATTTCTCTGAATGAAATTGTAACTTATGAGTTTTATAGGGCCTAAAAGAAGGAAATCAAGAACAACCATTTAAAAAAAAGTGTAATGTGGTTTCTTACTATATAACCTCTCACATGTAACTAATTCAGTATGAAAATAGGTAACCTATCAATAAAAAGATTTAGTTGTGATAAATTCTTCAAACCAGTAATTGTATAGAGTTTAGATTGAGCTAATAAAGTCAATCATGTTTCCACTATATATCTATGTTCTGAACCGAGGTATGTGGACATGAAGTACATAGGTGTATACCATTTATTTTGAATGGAAAATGATTTAAACTATTTTCTCCAATCTTCTTGTATAATATTTTTCAAATTACTTTTCAACTAAAACTTTCAAGTGAGTAAAAATAATAAAGGTTTTACTTTTGATTTTTAAATTGTAAATCCACATATACCTACTATAATCATCTAGAAAAATATTATAATATTTGAAACCAAATTATTAGACAATTGAAGGACCCGAAAGGTTTGTATAATATAGATCTATGATATTCATAGTATAAAAATTAGATGCATGATAAGTTAATGAATGAGATTTTCCAAACTGCAAGGATCACAAAAACTCAATTTTTATTTCAAATAAAAAAACATTAAACTATTTAAGAACACATGCTTGATGAGTCAGAATTCAGAATACTCCCCGGAAGGGCAGATCAGTGTAATTCTCTCCGAAAACCGGACAGAACTTTTGGACCGGACAGATCACTTCGAACCAATGTGAGCCTAAGGCTGTTCGAACTATGACAAAAGTACTAAAAAACCTAAACACTTCCTGACTAAGCTACCTGTCCTCCTGCTTAGAACTCATGGGTCTTTAAACATGACCCGGGTCCATTAAACTTGACCCGAAAGCCCATAAGGGCCCAAATTTCATACTATAAATACCCAACCACCAGCATTAACTATGGGTAAGAAAAATTAACTGCTGCCAAGCTGCTTAATTCTCTCTCCACATTGAAACACCTTGAAACACCCTGAAACACCCTCACACCACCTTGAAACACCCTTACACCGCCTTAAAACTCCACTTGAAATTACTTGCCTACCCCTAGGCCATTTTTATCCACACCAAATTGGCGACCACAGTGGGAGGCGACGGTGCCTGAATCAAGTATTCGAAACCAAGCAAAGAATTTCTGTCCGAATGAATTCGGATAATCCAGAGCTTCCACCAGCTTTGCTTGAAGTGGTGGAGGAGAACGATGAGTATACTGTCCAAGAGCGCGACAGGTTAAAGCTTGAGATAGAGGCTCTGAGGGCTGAAAAGGCCAAGATGGGCATGAAAGAGAAATCCAAAGCGTCAGCTGCTCATCACACTGACAACCCTCGAGAGCCTGAGGCTTCGAAAACTCGTGTGAGCACTAAAAAGACACATGCCAGCTCTAAAAAGTCTCACCGGTCCAAGCCTGTGGAGAGCTCTGACTCAAGTTCAGAATCTTCGGGCAGCTCTTCGGACAGTGAGGGAAATGAAAAATCCTTGTCCTCTAGCAGTGATGAGGGTCGAACCAAGAAGAAACAAAAGCAAGTTAAGAAGTATTGGAGAAAAAAATATCACCATGGAATAATGAAAAGGCATATTGGAAAGGGGTCATCTCACCATCGGAGGTATACGGACAAGATGTTGATGGATCCTTTTGCTTTCCACGATGAGCCAGGTATCTTTGCAACTCCTAATGAGGATACCGTGTTCAGTCGTGGAAGGAATTGGAGGCAGTCTCCACTGTCTTCTAAAATCCTGTCCGGAAACCTCCCTAAGAGGTTTGACAGTACTAAGATGGAGAAGTATGATGGCAGTACTGATCCGGACAATCATCTGGAGCAATTCAAGAACTTCATGATGAACTTTGATGATGATGATAAACTATTCTGTAGGGCATTCTCCCAATCTTTTACGGGGAGTGCTCTGAAATGGTACAACAGCCTGCCTCAGGGTTGTATTAAAGACTTTGATACTTTTTGGGTGGCCTTTCGAAGGCAGTTTGTGGAGAGTAAGGAGCTGAAGGGCAATGGAGACACAATAATCCATTGTGCCCAAGAGCCAAATGAGTCGTTAAAGGAGTACATAAGTCGTTTTGTAAACACAAAGAATGGGTTGGCTGATTGCTTCGAACAGGTGGCAATAGCATCCCTAAGACAAGGTTTGAACCCAGGCAACCTGGCTGATTAGGTGACCAGGAAGAAAGCCATGACCTGGGGAGGATTGCTAAATCAAGTTGGCAAGCAAATAAACGTTGATGAAACAAAAAAGACCAGGGTGCACAGACAGGTGAGATCCACCCCGGTGGCACCAACTCCAAATCAAAACCAGTCCGGGAATAGAGCAAGAGAAACCGGACAGGGGCATGGTAGGGGAAAAGCTCAGTCCCAGCCAGCTGCTCCTGCTCAAAGTCAGCAATCCAGAAACAAAAGAGGGCCATGGGTCCAACCGGAGTGGTTCGCAGAACTTAAAGAAAGCGTGACCACCATTTTTTATAAAACAAAAGATGAGGTACACTACCGGAGACCGGCAACCTTGCAGTCTCCTAGAGAGCATCGTAACAACTCCTTTTGCCAATACCACAATGATATTGGCCATACCACTGATGATTGCATAGCGTTGAAACAAGAGGTACAAAATTTGATTGAAAGGGGGAAGTTGGGTGCATACGTTAAAAGAAAAGGAGGCAACATGCCTGACAACACTCACCGGGCTGGTCCGGTTAATGCTGCCCCGGAGGGGGCTATGGTAATAGTTGAAAGGTTTGATGTGGAATCTGAATACTTGGATCATGATCCAACAAGAAACAGAGTGGGTGCTATAGAGGAGCGTTCTAGATCGGTCTCCGGGCTCATTAAATTCTTCGAGTCACTGACAATTTTCGGAGGGGACACTGTGACAGCTCCTACTACTTCTTCGAGAAAAAAGCATGTTCATAATTTGGCCTCCCAGCTAGAAGGAGGCATGACCTCTTATCAATCACCAAATTCATTCCCATTCATTTTCTTTGATGGGGATAATTTAAGAGACATTGTTGGCCCTCATGAGGATGCTGTTGTTATAGGAGCATCTATAGGGGGCAATGAGATAAGGCGAATTCAGTTTAAGGCTAAAGACAAAAATTACCTTCTTAAACTATCAAATCACACGCCCATAGGGAAGTTTTCTATTGAGAAACCTTCTCTTGATTCTATAAGAAGATTTCTTTAGAAATTCAAGTTTTCAAGGCACTACAATCTATTGATTTGGGGACTACATACACATTTTAATTGAATTTGACAACCATGAAGATTTCAAGAAGCTCTGGCATAGAAATGTGTGGGTAATTGGTAACAAAACTATGCGATTATTGAGGTGGACACCTCAATTCAATCCCATTGAAGAATTTCCTTTCACTCCGGTCTGGGTTACTCCACCTAATTTACCAGAATTCATATTCAACGAGGCTACCATAAATGTTATTGCGAATACAATTGGATCTCTTTTGAGAGTCTGGGTCTCTTCAACAAACAGAGCTAAACTAAATTGCTGCAGAATTCGGGTTGAAGTTGATATCTCCAAGCCTCTTATACAAAAGTTTTCGATAAGATTTGGTCAAGAAGATAGTCTTTGAGTTAATATTGTTTGTGAAAACCTTCCTAACTACTATAATCTTTGTTCCCACATTGGACATTCCAGATCAGAATGCAAAAAATATATCCCTTCTCAAAACAATGGTATGATAAATCTTTCGACTCCTATTCCCATAGCAGTTACTAAATCAACGCCAAAGAAAAATCTATTATAATAAACAATACAAGTGTTACTGATAATAAAGAAATTTTAAAGAGCAGCAAGAATAGTATGTGTTGAACCTGGAAGAATCCACTGTGAGGAAAGATTCTCCATCTATAATGCATACCTCCAGAGTCAACTCCCCTCTTAAAGACTCTGAAGTTATTGAGGCTTTACAAACCATAGACATAAAATCTTTCTTTGACACATAAATTCCCTTTGAAGACTCAACATCACCTTGTAAAGACAACGTGGGTAGCCTCCCTGACTCTCTTATTCCTGCAACAAAAAAGAAAGATCAGAATCCTGAGTTAAAGAAGAATGAAACTAAGAAAAGCAAGAAAATGAAGAGATTGAACTCATTGGGTCCAACATCTTCTAAATTGATCAAGCTCAAGAGAGCCACTAAAACCTCCTCCTCCATTAAATTACCATCTCCAATCTGAACTAGTATATTCGAGGGATAAGAAACAAAAGAACCTTAAAAAGACTGAAATCCTTAACCAAATCAATCACACCAAGTTTTGTGGCCTTACAGGAACTAATGATACATTCTTCAAATCTTCAAATGATAGCTCAAAAGCTGAATTATAGTGGTTTTATTAGCAATATCAATGACAAAATTTGGGTTCTATGGCACTCTGATTTCAAGGTGTATGTACTTCTCAATGATGAACAGATCGTCCATCTAAATGTTCATCATACAGTATTTGATAAGAATATGCCAAGTGTAGGAGAGATCATAGAAGGATTTTATGGGATACTCTAAGGGCTATTGATGAGCCTTTGATTCAATGGATTATCTTTGGGTATTTTAATTCTACTACTAACATCAGTGAGCAACTATCCGGTAACACTACCAACCTAAAAAACATTGAAGACTTTAATAATACAATCATGGATTGTAATCTTCATGATGCTGGTTTTAATGGGTCTAGATTCACCTGGTCTAATGACTTTAAATGGAAGAGGCTTGATAGGGTGTTACTTAATTCTTCTTGGATAAACTTTTTTTATATTACCTCTATGAATCACACTGGAAGAAATTGCTCTGATCATTCACCAATATCTATTACCATATCTTTTAGCCTTGAGAAGAAAAATCATCCTTTAAATATTTTTGAACATGTGGGTCCTGCATCCTACAGTTATGAATCTGGTTGAGAAAAGCTGGGCTGAAAACATTAAAGGGAATCTTATTCAAAGATACTAGTTTAAGAAAAAAAAGCTGAAAAATTATTTGAGAGACTGGAACAAGAAGGTTTTTGGAAATGTTTTACATGCTATTAAGAACGCTGAGGAGGAGATCAACTTTAGAGAGAATAATTATCAAAACACTCACTCTATTTATGATAAGATGCTGCATGAAGAGGCTACGAAAACTCACCTTTCATTGCTTGATAGAGAGGAATTATACTCGAGACACAAATCTCATTCTCTTTGGTTGAAATACAGTGACATAAATATTGTTGTCTTTCAAATTTTTATCAAAAAAAGGAATAAAAAGAACAGGATTAGCATGATAAAATATGGGGATACTTGACTAGACAATCAGGAGGAAATCATCTCTTCTGGTGTAAAGTTTTTCAAAGCATTACTGATAGACAACAACAGGAATGACAATGATTCAATCCTACTAAATGATATAATTCCTAAGCTTTTTCTGACTCAAATAATGCTAACTTACTTGCTATTCCTGATTTGAATGAAATTCAGGGCATTATCAAGTCTCTAAGTTCTGTTACTGCAACTGGACGTGATGGTTTTAACAGGGAATTTTATAAAGTCTGCTGGACAATCATCAACCAAGATTTATGTGAGGCTATTTAGGGTTTTTAAGGCTATTCTCTCTCTACAGGAATTCAAGCTACTTTTATTTTCCTAATACCTAAGACTTATCATCCTAATACTTGGCAAGAGTATCGCCCTATCAACCTCACTATAATGCTGAGCAGGATAATTGCTAAAATCATCAATAACAGGCTTGCTGATCTATTACCTAAGCTAATATCAGAAGAACATGGAGCTTTTGTGAAAGGAAGAAGTATCCACGAGACTATCCTAATTTCCCAAGAGCTTAGCCATGATCTAAACTCAAAATTTAAAGGAAATAATGTGATCCTCAAGACTGACATTGCCAAAGTCTTTGAAAGACTCAATTCCAGGTTTATTTTCTAAATTCTCTCTTTGTTTGGCTTTAACACTAATGTATTGCTTCTTCAGAACAATTGCATATCAAATGTTCACTCCTCAATCATCATCAATGAGGAATTGAAGGGCTATTTCAGCAATTCTCAGGGTCTGAGATAAGGGGATCCCATATCCTTGAGTATCTTTATCTTGGCAGAGGAGTACTTAATTAGAAGGATAAAAAACCTCTTTGAAAACAATCCTAATACTAGATATAAGTCAAGAGGTAAGCTAAAAGTGGACTGCCTAGCATTTATTGATGATTTCATGGTCTTTAGTAATGGATTATCCTATTCTATCAACCTCAAAAGCAGTTTCTCAACCACTATCAAAACATTTCTGGTCAAGTTATCAACAAAAGCAAATCCAATATTATTGTTTCTACCAACATACCTATACAAAGAATCAACAGGGTAGAGAAGATTCTTGGGTTCAATCACACAAAATTACCTTTCACCTATTAGGGTTCCTTCATCCCCGCTGCTACTAGGATCCGTGAATTTGAAGGAATGATCTCCAAGATCAGTGACTGGAATAAAGCTACGCTCTCCTTTGCAGGCAGATTAACCCTGATCCAGTCTATTCTGTCAGCATATCCTATTTACCACAATTCAACATAAGCTCATCCCTACCTCTTTCATAAGGAGAATTGAAAGAATTTATAATAAATTCTTATGGGGGAATAAATAAAATAACAACATAATCACCTAGTCTAAATGGGATAGACTTTGCAAGTCTTACGAGGAAGGTGGGTTGAATCTCAGAAAGATTGAAGATATGCAGCTTGTTTTCTCCTTGAAGCTTTGATTTTCATTCAGATGACAGAATCCTTTATGGGCTAAACTAACTACTTCCATCTATTGCAGTAATCTCCACCCAATTCTAGCCCCTATCCCTTCCAAATCCTCAAAAGTTTGGTCCAGAATCTGGAAAATCAGAGACATTGCTGAGAATTTTATCTATTGGAATCCTGAAGTCGGGAACATCAACTTCTGGCTAGACCGGTGGTGCTTTACTAACCCTTTTATCCTCTTTAACGGAACTAATGATAGGAATTAGATATGGGATACCAACAGAGATAATGTGAAAAGCTTCTGGACATCAGGAGAATGGAATATAGATAAGCTTTGTTGTAGCGTTACCATAATTGAAATCGAAAAAATTAAGAAAATCAAACTCTCTGAAAATAAAGACAGAATCCAATGGTCTCTCTTCTGATAGAAAACTATCAAGAAGCCTGGAAATATCTCTAAGTTGTTTCAAAAGACTTGGATGTTACCCCCAGAAAGTGCTCCTTCTTTCTCTGGAGATCGATTTACAACTAGAATCCCTCAGATTATGTGCTCAAAAGGAGACATCTTCAAATGGCTTCTAAATGCCAGTTCTGCAATAATGAAGAAAATCTCAACATATCCTGATTCAGTATACTCAGACCTGGGTTGTTTGGGTTTATTTCAGCTCTCTCTTTCATATTTATATCTTCTACAACATGACTCTGCCTCATCTAATTTTTTCTTGGTACTGGTCTTCTGCAAACAATTGTAACATTCGTACAATTATTCCTTCAACCATCTTGTGAGTTATCTGGTCTGCTCGTAACCAAATGAAGCCCAAAAATCAGAAATCTACCTCCAACACAATGATCAACCATGTCATTTATATTCTTTCGGGGCTTGAAAACGAAAAAATCCTTAAGAATCAGCACTGGGAAAAGATCTGAAAATCTCCATTAGTTTGGGATGCATCAATCATATAAAAACAGTAGGCTACCCTTATTCCTTAAGTGGAAAAATCCCAAATCTAATAGGTTCAAATTAAACACGGGCGGAGCTTGCCTAAATTCTGGAGAAATCAGTGGTGGTAGTATCGTTAGAAACCATGATGTAAACCGTAATCTCAAATCTCAAATACTATGTATTATTTTTTATATATTTTTTTCAGAAAAAATCCGAAGCAACTATTCAACGAATGCGCACATAATAAATTTTCATTACGCAATAGTCTGCAAAAAATATTCGTAGAGATCATACGCATAACATTTTGCTCACGAACTCATCTACTCCGCGACTCGGAAATAAGATCTTAATTCAAATTAGATCAGAACATGACTTTTAATACTCTGAAAACTTTGTAATTTTAGATGATTCAAATTGGACTCAACGGCCCAACTAATAAAAGCTACGTGTGTAATAAAGATCTCAAATTTTGTTCAAAGTCATCCACGTTAACTTTCCAACTACTACCTATAAATTGAATTTAATTTTCTTCGACTTTTCATTCTCTTTCTCTCTATCTATCTACAAAACGAATCACCACTAACAATCTCCAAAGAAAAAGAAAGGATGAGGTATGTCAATGCGATTGTCGTCTTCATACTACTCTCTCCTACTCTTCAAGCAAATACAGCAACAAATGACTTCTTGTCTCCCTTTATCTCTCCTTTCGTGGGTACGTATGCTCTCTTTTTTTTTTGAATTTTTTTAAGTTCTGATTTGACGGGTCGTGATAATTTTTTATTTTATGAAGTGGGTATGTCTTTGTTTGTCGAAATATATATGAAAATTTTATCCTTTTCATATGCTGTAGATGAGGTTTGTAAAGAAGTTGAATGCGGAAAAGGGTAGTGTAAAGCTTCTTCGAACAGTAGTGTAACGTTTGAATGTGAGTGTGATCCTGGTTGGACACAGCCTCTTACTGCTCTAACTCAGTTTCTTAGCTTTCTCCCTTGTGTTATTCCAAATGGTAAGAACTCTTTGCTGAGAATTTTATCTATTGGAATCCTGAAGTCGGGTACATCAACTTCTGGCTAGACCAGTGGTGCTTTACTAATCCTTTTATCCTCTTTAACGGAACTAATGATAGGAATTGGATATGGGATACCAACAGAGATAATGTGAAAAGCTTCTGGACATCAGGAGAATGGAATATAGATAAGCTTTGTTGTAGCGTTACCATAATTGAAATCGAAAAAATTAAGAAAATCAAACTCTCTGAAAATAAAGACAGAATCCAATGGTCTCTCTTCTGATAGAAAACTATCAAGAAGCCTGGCAATATCTCTAAGTTGTTTCAAAAGACTTGGATGTTACCCCCAGAAAGTGCTCCTTCTTTCTCTGGAGATCGATTTACAACTAGATTCCCTCAGATTATGTGCTCAAAAGGAGACATCTTCAAATGGCTTCTAAATGCCAGTTCTGCAATAATGAAGAAAATCTCGACATATCCTGATTCAGTATACTCAGACCTGGGTTGTTTGGGTTTATTTCAGCTCTCTCTTTCAGATTTATATCTTCTACAACATGACTCTGCCTCATCTAATTTTTTCTTGGTACTGGTCTTCTGCAAACAATTGTAACATTTGTACAATTATTCCTTCAACCATCTTGTGAGTTATCTGGTCTGCTCGTAACCAAATGAAGCCCAAAAATCAGAAATCTACCTCCAACACAATGATCAACCATGTCATTTATATTCTTTCGGGGCTTGAAAACGAAAAAATCCTTAAGAATCAGCACTGGGAAAAGATCTGAAAATCTCCATTAGTTTGGGATGCATCAATCATATAAAAACAGTAGGCTACCCTTATTCCTTAAGTGGAAAAATCCCAAATCTAATAGGTTCAAATTAAACACGGGCGGAGCTTGCCTAAATTCTGGAGAAATCAGTGGTGGTAGTATCGTTAGAAACCATGATGGGAATATAATCATGGGTTTCAGAAGAACTTATGGAAATAAATCTCCATTAGTTGCTGAATGCAGAGCCCTTCTTGATGGGTTGTTTATTTGTCAGAGAGATGAATATCACAAATTTAGAGATTTATTATGAATCCAAAATTCTTGTGGACATTTTCACCTACGGTAAAGTTCCATAGTATATTGATCCATTACTCTCTTGCTACAGAAAACTCATCATTTCGACAATGACCATCAACCACATATACAGAAAGCAGAACTCTGTTGCTGACTGGATTGCGAAGCAAATTCTCATAGATGGCAAGCTGATGAATTTCAACCATGATGATTCCCCAATTCCTCTAAAAGCAATTATTCTCATGAGAGCCTGGGTATTGGGTACATGAGATCGAATTAGTTGTAGATCCCCAATTTAATACTATCAGCTTCTATCTTCAATCATCTCTTGATTTCTTCAATCGAAACTCATCTTCCCTAAAACCTGACGTCAATTCAAGCTTCTGATGAATTCAATGGTGTTTTGTTTCTTCAATTTCAAATTTCTGCTCAAGACTGGGTTTTCGTCTTCAATGGTGTACTGGGGATTCAAATTTTGTCTGTTGGCTAAGTTAACACAAATCTAAAATTTCGTTAAATTATTTTTAGGTTTCTTTTGTTTAAATCCTTGTAAATAGGTCCATGTACTGCCAATTTCTCTTATTAATGCAATAAAGCTTATGGAAAAAAAATATTAAAAAATATTAATTGTTATTTTCCAGTTTAAAATTTTTTTATAATACAACACAAAATATTTATAACGAAAAACAAGTTGAGACGTTTATAATAACTGAAACCTTTAATCTATTAGATTTTTTACTAAAATATTTAGTCTGAATGTTTTAAACCAAAACTCAACTATTAAGAAATAACTCCCAATAGAGTTTAAATATTTGAAGATTAAGATAAACCTTACAATTTGTCTTAATTTATATTGGTTGATTGTGAGTGTGCGTTGTCGTAAATGTGAAACTCAACACGGAGAAGTGCATGTTCAGAGTCAGGTCGAGAACGTTTCTTAGTGCACTTGGTAAGTGAAAGAGTATTAAAGATGATCCGACATAATTAGGGGCTTTAAATTCTATGAAACCACATCGAAACCTCAAATAGGTTCAAATACTGACAGGAAGACTTACAGGTTTTAAGAGATTCATCTCTCGACCTAAGATAAATGTGCCATTTTCTTTCAAGTACTTCAAAAGGCTAAAAAAATTCAGTGGACTTATCAGTGTGATAAACTGATCAGTAGAATAAAGAGATATATTGCCTATCCGGAGACCTTATTCAAACATATCCCGTGAGAGAATTTATATATTTATTTAGGCATATCTAAAAAAACTGTAAGTGCGGTTTTGATTAGAGAAGAATGAAGTTGTTGCACACCAATTTATTATGTGAGCAAGAGTTTTCTCCCGGCAGAGACAAGTTACTTGCACTTTAATAAGTTGGATTTGGTATTGGTTATAACAAAAAGAAAGATGATGTCGTACTTCTAGGGTCACTCTATTGTAGTTTGAACGTCTTTCGTACTCTAGAATATTATGTAGAAGCCAAATATATTAGAAAGATTGACCCGGTGGTCGGTAAAATTGGAGGACTTCAATATCATTTATAAGCATAGTACCATTATCAAAGCTCAAGCCTTGGCAGAATTTCTCACGGAATTACAAGCCGAAAAGCCTGAACCGCTAGTTGAATCATCAATGCGAGAGTGGATGATCCAAACTGATTGAGGTTTTAATATCTTGGTTGTATGAATGAATTCCAGTTCATGGCTTAATCTGGGGAGGTAATGAATCAAGCTATACGTTTTGACTTACAGGCTTCAAATAATGAGGCTGAGTATGTGACAACAATCGCGGGGCTTAAAATTGGCCCATATTTGTACGACCAATAAGATGCGTTTGATAAATGACTCCCAACTTCTGATAAAACACGGCCTGGGGTAGGCTGAAGCGCGCAATGATCAATGAGTAGATTATTTAAAAGTACTAAAGGATAAAGCGCAGATTTTTGAGACCTTTAACATCGAACAAGGTCCTAAGGCGAAAAACTTCCAAACAGATTCTCTGGCTTTGATAACATGCTCAGGGAAAAAATTACGAGTCATGTTAGAGGAGCATCTATTGATTGATAAAGAGAACGAGCCAAGTCATTATGAAAATCTTGAGCTGAAGAATGTTGAAGCGGTAGATTGAAGGATCGAGATCTTGAAATTATTGGAAAAAGATATTTGCCCCATTGATAAAGTTGTGGCACAAACATTAAAGTTCACTGCAAATAGATTTATCATTCTTGCTGGAATTTACACAAAAAAAAGTCTAAGACGGACTTTACTTTCGTGTTTGGTGCCCGAAGAATGGAAAATGGTTTTCAAAAAGCTCTATTGCAGGAAAATGTCGGCTTAATACAATTACAAAACCTTAACCCGAAGGGTTTTGCTGGCAGGTTCCTTTTGGCCGACTATATCAACTGATGTTAAATTCTTGATAACGACATGTGACTCATGCCAACATTTCTCTAATACAATTCGCATCCCAACGGTGCCACTTCAATCAATTTACGAGGCACTACCTTTTGACAGATGGGGCATAAACCTGGTAACACCACTACCCCGCGCTTCAAGAGACCACAAACACTTCATTATGATTGTGGACTATTTTTTTTATTTGGGTAGGTCATGAAGATCTCTCTAGAATTACTGCCAAGAATATTAACAATTTAATTTTAACTAACATCTGCCACAGGTTCAGAGTCTTAAGGTCAATCATCACGAACAAATATTTTTAATTCCACAATATTAAAATCAATAGTTTCTACTAAATAAGAGGTATAGTGCAACACTTCTCTACCCCATTTCATCCTTAGGAAAATAGACAGGTAGAGGTAATAAATCAGATTATTTTAGAGTACCTCAAAAGGATTTTTACTAGGGTAGTCATGAAATGGCTAAATTATCTCCAAAAAGTCTTATGAGCCTACATAACGACTCTTAGAACCACAACAGGTGAAACTCCATCCGTTTTTGTTTATGGTATGAATGCAGTAGTCCCAACAGATGAAGATTTTCCATCCTACAGGTACTCTAGTTATTCCCAAGAGGGGAACGAAAAGAGAGGATGGCTGAGTTGGATCTCAACGAAGAGAAAATGAAGAAATCTCAACTACAGGTCCGACATTACCAAACTCTTATGAGGAGTAGGTATGCCTCTAAAGTTCGAATGCATGAATTCAAGGCGGGAGACCAAATTTTGAGAAAAATGCTCTTGCACACTAGAAACTTAAGGCAGTGTAAGCTATAGCCAAATTGGGAAGGTCTATACATTGTGGTGGAGAAGATTTTATCAGAGAATTATAAACTGGTGGATGAAGAAGCAAAGGAGATTATCAAGCACCTCAAACTTTACATTGTATAAATTTGTATTTATTTTGTACAATTATTTCAAACTAAAATGTTTGTAAATAATCAGTGGCGGATCTAGTAATGGAAATTAGAGAGGCTAAACTATAAAACGTATACATATCTTCCGAAACATTTTTCAATACGTTCGCCAAACCTAGTTCTATTGTTAGTTTTGAATGCGTTATCTAGCTTTAAAAACACCAGCGTGTTAATTCTAAAAACACCAATTTCTCACTACCAGTACGGCGATAAACTATTGTGAAACAGTCTTCTTCCAACCATTTTGTAAACAAAAATAACATAAATTTATAAAAATATTTTAGACCAAATCCTTTTCTGTTTCAGTGATCGCTTTGTTTCAATGTTTTAGTTTCTCACAAATATTTAAAAAATATCAATTTCTCTCCTTTTGTTTTCAATATTTTAATTATTTACCATTTTATATAATTTATAAATTTGATATGCTTTTTAATAATTTATTTTAACTTCCACTTACCAATCTTTATTTTATTATAGGAAAATAAAACTGAAAATTTCTTTTAAAATTAATTATTTTTTCTAGTTATAAGAGATAAAATAATATAAAGATTAAAAATAAAAATCATACATTTATTTTATTTAACAAAATATAAACCAATGCATAATTATTGTGGCGGGACCGGGGCCTCCAGGGTAGCCCCCAAGTGGCTCCGCCACTTTAAATAATGATAGGTCTGGTGGCATATTTCCCCATGCCTTGGTGTCACAAGAAGATTTAACGAGTTACCTACATAAACGGACATTAGTGAAACTTTTTTCTTGAAATTGCTTTTCGTCTTTCTAAATGTACATGTTTTAAGTTCAAACTACTTTCTTTGTAAACGATTCCAACAAGTGCTGGTTGAGGTAGAGCCTCGAGCTCGAAATGAATCGAAGTGACTGACAAGGTCCCAAACAACTTTTCTTCTAAAAAATTTCAACAAATACTGCACAGCCTTGAGTTAGAAACGATCATCTCGAATCGCCAAGTTCCAAAACAACTTTCTTTGTACAATTTTTTAACAAATGTTAGTTGAGGTTGAGCCCCGAACTCGAAACGACTCGATAACCGTCAATGTCCAAAACAACTTGATTCATATAAATTTCCAAAAACTATTGGTTGGGGTAGAGTTTCAAACTTAAAACGATTTTTTTTATTAAAAATCATATAACAAATATTGGTTAAACCAAGATCGGTTATGGACAACCAGTATTTAAATTTTTTAAATTGAAATTTGGATAACTAAATCATATTTGAACTAATATAAATCATATGGAATAATATTAAAAAGAATAGATACAATCACTAAAATACCAACAAGACAATAATATAAAAAGTCGCAAAAATTTAAATAAATGCTACAAAATGTCCAGATCTTCCAACCGTTCGAATCAAAAGTTAAAATACGATATCTGATCAAAATTTGAGTTCAAAAAAAATAAACGAACGAAGTAAATGATCATTTTTCGGCGAAATAATAATAAGACATGCCAACGCTATATTTAATGAATAATTGCGGCGAAAGACAGTGAAGTCACCGATGACGTAATTGTATACTTCTCCTCCTTATTGTGTTGGCTTTGTCTTTTTCGTTTGACTTCCACTTCATACAATGTTAATTTGCGTGTACCAACGAACAAGATAGTATGAGGGCATGGTCCTTTTATTTCTAACTCCGAAGATTCAACAAATTACTGTTTCAGTTGCTATAATTTTCTTTTTAAAAGGGAAAAACTTCAGCGGTTATCAACGAGTATGCCTACAAATTAAAAATGGGGTATAATTTTTTTCTTTTATTTTTTACCAAAGGTATCCGCAGTCGTTATTCATAAGGTAATGAGTGTGATAAACTCTCAGTCTGACGCAATAGTTTGTAAACCAACGCCAGAAAATAAACCACACAAAATGACAGATTCACTTGAGAAAGCGTATGTAGAGAGACTCGAACTCATGACTTTTGGTCACAAACATTATTTATTTAATCATTGATTTTTCTACTTTTATTTCGGATGGAACCCGCCGTCGCTACTCAGAGTGCAACGAGTGCGCACAGAGTAAACCCTAATTCTGACGCAATAGCCTGCAAACCACCGCTAGAAAGTAAACCACACAAGGTGATAGGCTCAGCCGAGAAAGCGTATGTAGAGGGATTCGAACTTATGATCTATGGTCGCAAACATGTCTTACTCAACCAACTCGGCTACCATTTGGGGGTTTGATTTTTCTATTGATATATTATATGTCTGGTTTTTTAAGATAGTAAAGTAAAGGACCATTGATTATGTCAATTTAGCAATATTTTTATTATTATTTAAAATACGGAGAATCGTCTATTTATTATAATGATTTTTATAAATGTAGTTATTGATTTTTAGATGTTTAAAACTAAGTTAATAAAATTGTTACTTTAAAAAAACTGTAATCCGACATTTTGAAATCAAATGACTATACGGAATAAATAGTCATAGTCGAAAAATCTTCATTAGACATTTTGAAATATAACAATTAAAAAAAATATTATAATTAAATGACCAATCATAAATTTAAGTTATGTACAATGTGAATGATTTAAAAACGTTTGCTTCAAAACAAAATCCCGATTAGAAATATGTTTTACTAAATAACCTTTCAGCAGGTGTTAACAAAAAAAATTGAGTAATTCTTAATTTTTTTTGTAAAAGTTTAGTAATATTTTTTTTGTATAAGTCATGTGACAGAAACATAACCATCATCTTGTTGTTTTTGAAAAATAGTGTAAACTAGTGGTTGTAATTTTTGGTAAATATATTATTATTATTTAAAAATTACAGTTTTTACATAGAAACATGAGATACAAAAACTTATTAATAACAAATATATATATATATATATATATATATATATATATATATATATATATATATATATATATATATATAAAAAAGAGTGTTCGTAGGTGTATACGTCTCAAACAACTCAGGATCATAGATGAATATGAGCGAAACCAATAGTATACTCTATTTGTGATTTGAATGAGACTAAAGTTTTTATATGTATAAACCAATTTACTTTTAAAGTTTTCAACTTAACATAATAAAATATGTAGAGTACATAAACCTAAAACTTCTCAAAAAAATGTTGTAAAAGAAGATAATTGCTCATTTACATTACAAATTTAGATTACTTAGTCCATGTAGGTTAATCTTGAGTAGTACATTCTTTTGTGATTTGAATAACTAAAGTTCTCAAATATTTTGAAATTATCAGCAGATTTATTTATAAAGTTCTCGACCAATCATATTAACACATAGTTGAGAACTTTAATGTTCTCATATGATTTGAAGCTCTCAACTAGTTCATTTTTAAATTTCCCGTATGGCTGCAAGTTCTCAACTAGTTCATTTTCAAATTATCTCATATCGCTACAAGTTCTCAATTAGTTTAGCTATGTTATCAATTGTTTTTTTAAGATTATTAACTTGTTCGTATTTCAAATGTCTCACTCGTTATAGTATCATATAGTGAGAACAACAAAGTTCTCACATGGTTTCAAGTTCTCAACTGGTCCACTCTTAAAGTTTTTACTAGTCATAATAAGACCGAATTGAGAACTTCATATTTCTTACGCAATATGAACTTTTAAACTCATCTATTTTTTTTTTCAAAATTAACTAGTCAAAATAAGGTTAAGCTGAGAACTTTTAAGTTTTCAACTTTTTCGAGTTCAAAAATAGTTTTTTAAATTCTATGTTACTTTTTGAAAATTATCAATGAATTATAGTAATGTCAAGTTTGGTGTGGATTGTTTCTAATCAAAGGGTATATTTGGAAAAAAGTTTTATCTTTTTCAAGTATTTAATGTTGGAGTGAAGAGTAGAGAGATAAAAGATGTGTCTTCTAGCAATTAAGTTTTCTTACCCTCTTTAATGAGGGTGGTTGGTCATTTATACTTGCTTTATGACCCATGGGCTATTCAGGTCGGACTCTGGATTTGGGTCAACCTATAAAGCCCAAAACCTAAATGCGCTAGTATAGGTTAGCACACAACTGAGTCATGATTGGCTTAGTAGTATTGTTCATCACACGTTGGATCAAAATATGTCCGAATTGCCCCTTCGGTTTAGGCAGTAGTGCTCTTCCAAATATATCCGGACCTATTAGTAGCCCCTTTAGGTCTTTCAAAAATATTTTGGAAGAGCTAAATTATTAATGAAAAGACCCAAATTAAATTCTAAGTGTTTTTCGAAGAGTTGGCCACCAGGGAGAAAACCATGGTCGGATTTGAAGCGTTTTCTTCTTGTAGATGGAAAAACCAACGGTCAAAATTTTGAGAAATAACACGTGTACTACTCTAATTCGACCTCTTAGTCGTTTTTATCTCTTGGAACTCGCACCTATCTTTCAAAAGGTAATTAGGGTAGACTTAATAACCCCTAATCGTCACTTGAATCAATATATCTCCATAATGTGAAACACTCAAGTGGCTTTTACCTCTATATAAATCTGTTTTAATAGTTTTTTTTCCATAAACAAGAAAAATTTAATAGAGAGATAAAACTTGATTTTGTTATTTTGTTTTATACCCGGGAATTTATATGTTCACGACCAGAACTTCTCTGATCAAAGACGGTTGGTTAAATCTATCTGACTTGGAAAATGCCAAAAATGAGGCAAGACAAGAGTAAAGAATCGTAGTAGGACTCCCTGCTTCTCCAGGTGGAGTAGTTAGCCAAACGGCACCAGAACCGGACAAGAGTTCAGCATCATCTAAAACATCAGTAAATTAAAAACCTCATTTTATCCCAACTTTATCTACCCTAGAATCTGAACCTTCAGTTCATGCATCCCTAGATTCTTTTTCTAAGGATAAAGCGGTTTTCAATGTTAAAAAAACCCTCACCCTTTCTCGTTATGGGATCATACACTGAAAATGTCACATCTCGGAGAGTCACTCGACTCTCTAAGACCAAGGAAACCCCTTCCTCATAAAAAAATATTAGTTCAACGATATTAAACCCTCTTGCTCAACCTTCTGTGGACCCGAACTCATTGCCCCCTCCCCCCCTCTTAAAGAGGAAAACCAAATTGACAGAGAAGTCATAGGTACTAAATTAGCCGAACAATAATCGACTATAATGGAAGAAACTATGAAAGATAGTGGGGAACATACCACATTGGAGACATCCGGACAGACATCAGATCACACAAATAGAGGAAAATTAGGACTGCCAAATACTGAGTCTCTTCAGGAGTGCTTGGAATGGAAAGTTGGGCCCAGTTTTCGTAAGGTCAATGTAAAAATACTTAATGGCCCTTCAAAAACTTTCCTATGTGTATACACATACCTTCGAATTAGATAGGATAAGAATAAAATGGGGCTTTCCGGAGTCCATTAAGGTGAGAATTCCTATTACTCTAGAGACTCATTTAAATGTAAGGCCAATGAACTAGTGATATACACCGAAGTACTAAACTAAGGACTTCATTATCCCTTGGACCCGAAAATAGTCAAATATTTTCATCTAATCAAGCTTTTCCCAAGTCAACTAAGTCTGAATGCCTGGTATACCTTGCTAGTTAGCATTTTTGCTTCTAGGTTCTCAAAAATTCCAATGCATATGGAGAAGTTTACTGTCGTAAGTGGAGCCTGGGAAACCTTAGAGGATTCAGTTTCTTTTCATAAGTGAAGCTTGGGAAAATGGGAAAAATATCAACTATCAAAAAAATCCGAGCCAGTTGACTAGATAATGGAAGAGTTCAGGTACCTCTTGTTCGGATTTTCAGTAATACCTAAACTTTATGTTAGTATACCAAACTGATTATTGTGTCTCTTTGCTGTACTTTTGAAGATGTTCTCAAAAGATTTGGAAGCATGAAATGTTACGTTTGCCAAGTTAAATCAATGGACATCGGAGAATTGGGGGCTTAGCTTTCATAATTGTTTCACTTCTAGAAACATACTGAGGGCTTACTTGTGGAATACCACTAGAAGAAAATACCTTTCTTGGGAATAATTCCATCGCTTGTCATCCTTAAAAGGACTGAAGCAAAGGATGGAAATTTACTTACTAGCCCGAAATAAATCTCCTAGCAATCTGGACAAGATGAAGAATAAGAAGAAAAGGAAATTCAAAGTTGACCAATCTCACCAAATTCCCGAAGTAGCCAGTTCGGAGAATCCTAAAGGAATCAATGTTGTTTTGTTAGAGGCAGTTGCAGCAACAATTGGGGAATCCGGGGGATCAGATCAGTTTCCTTAAACTAAAAAGAAAGGTCACAAGAGATACATAGAATATGGTGACCGAAGGGCCAGAAAAAAGAGTAAGAGTAACTTGGGGTCAGAGATAATCCTCCGCCCTCCAGTTTTTGCTCTTAGTCTTCCGATTGATATTCCTCCAGAAGAAGAGGTACTAGTTAATCCTCCTTATCCTAGTGTTTCCTACAGCTACTCAGCCAGATATTGAAGGAGAGGTTAACCTGGATAACCTTCGTAACTGTACTTTAGTGGCCTTGATAAGGATGACTTTGATTGAACCTTTCCTTAGATCATAATAGCCAATTGTGTAACTTATGATGGTGAATATTTTGAGGTATCGAGTGAGCAGGATACTCTAGACCATGCAGTTTTGGGCTTCATTAGGCCAATAGTCGATCTGGAAAGACAGGTAAGAGATCAGGCTAGAAGTATAGCTTCTCTTACCACAGACAATCAAGGCTTGAAAAATTATATTTCATTTGCACAACAACAAGTGAAGGTCTTAAATAAAGAGAAAGAGAAATTGAGCACCGAACTACGCCAATCTAAGACTTCCCAAGGGAACATCCAGGCTAAGTATGTCCCATTGGAAACTACCATCTCTAATGAGATAAAAGCTTTGAAAGAACAACAAAGCAACAACGCAAATACCATCAGCATCTTAACCGGAGAGAAAGAGAAGTTAAAGAAACTTCTTAAAGAGAAAGAATAAGAAAACAGTTCTCTAAAGAAGAACTAAACTCAAGAGATGACTACAGCAATACATAAGTATGTTGCTGGTGTATTGGATTCTTTGGAAAAGAGGGAAGAAGGTATCAAATCGGATATGGTTTTGCTATTCCATGAGACCTTCCCAAAAAAGAACCTCGGACCTTTGTGGAAGTTCGTACCATATGAAGAGATACATTTTTGTACCATGACAGATGGTGATAAACGTGATTTTTCTTCACCAAGTGAGAGTGATTATGACGAGGGAACCGATGAAAGCTCAAGCACTGATGCCAAGAGTCCCAAGAAAGATGATGGTAAGGAAAACACCGAATATTTACTTTTTATGTTTAAGACTAAAATCCTTGGAGGGCCAATGCATTTTGTTATCTTTTTTCAAATCTCGTTTTGTGAACCAAAGTCCTTTGATGGCCAAGGCATTCTTTATGATGGTGAATCAGATATATTCCGATCAATATGTAATGTTAGGTTTTCCCTTCGTATGGCTTTCTTTCTCTTCTTATGTCTAGATTTTAATCAGTATTTAATTCCCCCGAATTGTTTAATAAGCGTTTAATTCATTGAATCACTTCAAAAATATTTCATTTGAAGGATGAAAGCGTTTAGTAAATCCGATCACTTCAAAAATATTTCATTTGAAGGATGAAAGTGTTTAATGAATCCGATCACTTCAAAGATACTTCATTTGAAGGACGGGGCGTTTAATATATATTTAATTTATCTAATCTCCTCATACTCATAACAATTTGTTTTATAAAAAAGACATAAGATACCATTGATTGAAAATCAGTCACCTCATTAAAACCTCCCCACGCCACCACTGTAGGAAATAATATGTCCTCGTATATTTACATTGAGGTATGACAAAGTAAATATTTACAATATAGTTTTATTCTAAATACAACCTGAGATGCTCAATGTTCCATGGATGCTTCAAAATTTTCCATCTTTGTCTTGAAGTCTATATGTTTCTTGCTTGATTCTTTTACATACCATGTAAGGGCCTTCCCAATTCGGAGCCAATTTCCCAAACTGTTTCTCTTTGGTATGCAAAAGACTTTCCTTAATACTTTGTCTCCCACTTTAAATGTCTTCGTTTTAATATGGATGCAAATATAATTCTCATTAAACCCTGATAGTGTGTTGTTCTTAAGTATGCCTTCCCTCTTCTTTCTTCAATCAGATCCAACTGATTCCTTATTGCCATTTCATTAGCATGTTAGAAATATTTTTGAATCTTGAATGATGGCAAAGTAGTTTCTATGCGTGTGATTTCATCCTTCCCATAAACAAGGGCAAAATGGGACTCTTCGGTGACTGTTTAGGAGTAGTTCGGTAGGCCCACAATACTTCTTGCAAATAACTCAGCCACTTCCTTGCAGCTCCTTCTAGATTATTTTCAACCCTGTCAAAATTTCTCGATTAGCAAGTTCAACCTGCCTATTAGCCTGAGGGTGGAAATGAGAAGAGAAGAAATGTTGAATTCCTGCAAAACGTCTCCATGTCTTTATTTTCAAATTGTGGCCCATTGTCTATGGTAATTCGCCGGGGGATTTAAATTGGCAACATATGTTGGATATAATAAATTTTATGACCGCCATAGAAGTGGTACCAACTAGTGGGGAAGCTTTCATTCATTTAGAGAAATAGTCAATTGCCACTATTATTGTTCGATATCCTCCGGAAGCTATGTGAAGAGGTCCAACCAAGTCCAAACCCCATCTATCGAAAGGTATGGGCTCAGATATTGATTTCATAAGAACTGCTGGTGTATGGATTTCATTCCCAACTAGTGGTAACAACAAGTGGGGCAACTTTCATCCATTTAGAGAAATAGTCAATTGCCACTATTATTGTTCGATATCCTCCGGAAGCCATGAGAAGAGGTCCAATCAAGTCCAAACTCCATCTATCGAAAAATATGGGCTCAGATATTGATTCCATAGGAACTGTTGGTGCATGGATTTCATTCTTATATCTCTGGCAAGGATCACACCTCCTGACCATATCCTTGGCATCTGCCATTATAGTAGGCCAATAGTATCATGCTAACAAAACTCTCTTGGTTAAGGCCTAGTAGCCACAATGTGTTGTTCCCTCTCTATCGTGCAATTCAGACAAAACACTTTGGGATTCCTCAAAACCTAAGCAATGTAGGAAAGGTCTGCTGAAAGACGTTTTATAAAGAATATCCCTTAACACCAAGAAACCATGAGCCTTGTACTTGATCTTTTTAGCTAAGAGTTTATCCGAAGGTAAAAATATATTGGAAATAAATTGATGTATTTTATACCTCCAATCTTTGGATTGTTTGACAGATATATTCATACTTTCTTTAAATCTATTCTCTTTCCCTTGATCCAATCTTATGGAGGGGCATTGTAGCATAAGAAGCCATGGGTATGCTTCAGAATAAGCGACGGTAGCTAAAGAATTTGCCATAGTATTCTCTGATCTAGGGAGATGTTCATACCAGATGGTTTTAAAACTTATGGAAACTTCGCTTAGTTTGCAAATACTTTATTAACTGATCTTTTTTAGTTTCAGATATCCCTTGAGCTTGATTAATAAGCAGTTGGGATTCACTTATTAACCGAACCCTCTTTGCTCCACATATCTGATCTAGTCTTAACCCAAAAATGGCCGCTTCATACTCTTATTCATTATTCGATTCCCTGAAACCAAAGCATATAGCATGATACATAGTATGGCCATAAGGAGAAGTTAAACAAATTCCAACCCCACATCTTATCGTAATAGACCCCCATCTGTTCGGATTAACCATTCTTTTTAGCCTTGTTATCCTGCTCTTTTTCGTAAGACATTTTAGTGTGAACTTCTACCAAGAAATCAGGTATAGCCTGAGCCTTGATTGCCGTCCAAGGTGCAAAATCAATATCATAGTCTCCAAGCTCAACTGACCACTTAGTAATTCTTCTTGATATGTCAGATTTTTTAAGAACATTCCTTAAGGGGAAAGATGTTCGAACTATAATCGAATGTGCTTGAAAGTATGGCCTCATTTTTCTAGCTCCTATAACCAATGCCAAGCCTAATTTTTCTAACTTTAAATACCTATTTTCTTCTTCCAGCAAGATCTTGCTTACGTAATACACCGAAAGTGGGTAATTATCCACTTCCCTTACTTAAATAGCGCTCACAACATACTACGACACAACTAAATACATGTAAAGTTTCTCCCATTTGATAGATTTGAACAACATTTTGGGTGAAGCCAAATGTTTTTTTTATTTCAATAAAGGCTTGATCACACTGCAGAGTCCAATTGAAGTCTTTAGCATTTCTCAAAGTATAAAAAATTTGAGCACACTTGACAGATGATATTGGTTTAAATCTATTCAAAGCAGCCAATTGTCTGGTTAGTCTCTGGACTTATTTAGTATTTAGAGGAGGAGTCATCAAATAGAGTGCCTATATTCTTTTTTCACTTATGACATACCCTAGAAACTTGCTAGATTGAACCCCAAAAATGCATTTATCCGTGTTAAACTTTAGGTTGATGGCTTCCAAGTTAGAAAAAGTCTCTTAAACATCGGATATGTTTTCTTCCTCTTCGAGGCTTTTTACCCTCATATCAACTATATATAATTCCATGTTCCTTCCAATCTGGCTAGCAAATGTTTTATTTACTAATCGTTGATAAGTAGCTCCAGCGTTGTTCAATCCAAATGACATCAACTTATAGCAATGAAGCCCTCTGTCCGTGATAAAGGTAGTATGTTCTTGATCGTTCGTATCTACCTGTAGATGATTGTACCCTGAAAAGGCATCCATGAAGGACAACAGCTTGTTCCCCGATGTAGATTCTACCAACTGATCTATACGAGGTAACAAAAAAGGATCTTTAGGACATGCTCTGTTAAGATCAGTGAAGTCAATACACATGCGCTATTTCCCATTATTTTTCTTGACTAAAACGGGGTTAGCTGTCCACAATGGGTATTGAGATTATTTAATATAAGCCATCTTGGTTAACCTATAAACTTTTTGTACTATCACATCAGCTTTTTCTTTGGAAAAAGTTCTGTTTCTTTGAACTACCGGTCCAACATTAGATCGGACTGACAATTTGTAGCAGATTATTTCAGCGGGTACCCCAATCACATCATCATTACCCCATGCAAACACATGTAGATTGTCCGACAAAAAAGACAATAGCTTTTGTTTTAAACTTAAGGAAAATTTAGTGTCAATCTTAATATTTTTGCCTTCAGCTAGGCAATGGGTTTCAACTTCTTCTTTAGGAATTATAATACTATGAGCCTCCCTTAGATCATCAATTTCATTCTCATCGATAGAAGGCTCCAGTAGTTGTTATTCCTTGTTAGTTTTGACTGCCTCTAATGACTTTGAGGCAATGACTGTTACATAAGATTCTTTAGCCACATTCTGACTGATTCAGACAACACCCATTGTGCACCCACAATATATTTTAAGCATTGATGGACAATAGAGGCTACATCATGCATCTTGGACAGCCAAGATCTTCCAAAGATAGCATTGCAAGATGTTGGGCAGTCAACTACAACACACAATACCTTCACTGTTTTCTTAAAAGGTCCTCTGCCCAACAACACTTCCTCTTCAAACTCACCAATAACATTTGTCGAAATCCCAATAAATCCCACAATAGTTCTGTTTGACCGTTGAATAACCGAAGGATTTTTCATTTGTTTATAAGTATTCAGAAACAACACGTTTTTTAAACTACCTGTGTCAATCAGGATTCGACGTGCATCATTTTCCCCAATTGATGCCTCCATCACCATGATGTCGTCATGCGGCCCCACAATATCTTTTAAGCCAGCTTCATCAAAGACTATGAGAGGAGCTGGGGTTTGGTATAGATGTGTGGAGATTCTTCCTTCCAACTGAATTGTCAAGCTGTTGACATGCCTTCTTCTTGAACAACTTGAAGGCGCTATCACAATGTCTCTCCCAAATAAGGTTAAGAACTCAAAATATTTTACACAGATCGGAAATTGTAGCAGACGTATCCACTATCATCCCTACCTGATTCTGATCTGGGTCCGGATCGAGGTATTCATAGTCTACATCAAATCTTTCAACAATCATCATGGTATCCTCCTGTCCGGATGTTTCTAGGGCTACCAAAGAAGTCGTCCAGGGAGCATTAGCATTAGATGGTGTATTATCTGGTTTGTTGCCTCCTTGTTTCTTAACGAAAATGCCTAATTTTTTCTCTTATTCAGATTTTGCACTTCTTGTTTTAATGCCATACAAGCATGCGTGTCATGCCCCACGTCGTTATGGTATTTGCAAAAACGGGTACTTCGGGTTTCTTTAGGAGACTGTAGTGGGGTTGGCCTTCTAAAGTGTACATCATTTTTAGCCTTGTTATAAATTGTTGTTACACTTTCTCCCAACTCAGCAAACCATTAAGGCTGAACCCATGAACCCCTTTTACTTCTAAATTCTTAGTTTTTATTTGGATTGACTCTCCTTGGGCCGATGCGATCCCTGCCTGGTTTCCTTTGATCAGTAGCCGGACTGAGTTATTATTTTTAGAGTTGACATTGTGCTGGTGGATCTATTCTGACAAGGCACTCTAGATTTCTTAGTTTCTTCAACAGTAATTTGCTTCCCCACTTGGTTTAAAAGCCCCCCCCCCCTAAAGTCATTGTTTTTTCCGGGTTACTGAGTTAGCCAAATTACTTGGACTTAATCATTGTCTTAAAGAGGCGATTGCTACTTGTTCAAAACAATTAGCTAGCCCATTTTTCGTGTTCACAAACCTACTAATATATTCCAACAAATGAATAATCGTATCACCATTCCTCTTAAGCTCATTGCTTCCAATAAATTTCCTCCGAAATACAACCCAAAATATGTCAAAAATTCTTTATAGATCCTTGAGGGAGAAGATTGTACCATTTGAGTGCACTTTCTTTAAAGGTTTGTGAGAAGGCCCTGCACAACAGCTTGTCATTATCGTCAAAGTTCATCATAATTTTTTTTAAATTGCTCGAGATGATTGTTCGGATCTTTGCTTCCATCATACTTTTCCATCTTAGAATTGTCAAACCGTTTGAGAAGATGCCCGGAGAGTATTTTTGAAGACAATGGTGATTGTTTCCAATTTTGGCTACGGTTAAACACCGTATCTTCATTGGGAGTAGCAAAAATACCTGGTTCAGATTGAAAGACGAATGAATCGATCAACAAACGATCAACGTGTTGACGAGCCGAACCCTTTATTTTCCCCCTTTTACTTCTTAATTCTGCCATGTCTATCCCTTTTTTAATGCTTCCTGGTCAGTCTTAATTTCTTCTTTAGCTGGTCTTCATCACTGCTGGATGAGAATGATTCTTCAAGTTCTGAATCATTGGATGAACTATTAGACGACTCCGATGTAGAGCTCACAACTCGTTTATACCGATGTGTTTTCTTAGAGCTGAGATGAGTCTTGATGGACTGCTCATTCTCACCAGGATTATTAGTAGGGTAGAGTGCTAATGCACCAGACTTTTTTTTTATTCCTTTTTTTGTTTATTTCTGAGCCCTTAACGCCTCAATCTCGGCCCTTAGCTGATCACATTTTTCTTGTAAGGATTTTTTTCATCACCAATGTGATTGACATGAGATACAGTAGTTTGCTCATTATTTTCTCTCACCCTTTCAACTTCTAAAGGTGACACATCTTGTACAATAGGATCCATCCGAACTACTTTGTTTACTGGTTTTGAATCTGAAATTCAGGCACCGTCGTCTTCCACTATGGTCGCCAATTTGGCGTGGATAGTTTCTGATCAAAGGGTATATTTGGAAAGATTTTTATCATTTTCAGGTATTTAATGTTGGAGTGAAGAGTATACAGATAAAAGAGGTGTCTTCTAGCAATTAAGTTTTTCTTACCCTCTTTAATGAGGGTGGTTGGGGTATTTACTTGTTTTATGACCCATGAACTTTTCGGGTGGGACTCTGGATTCGGTTTAACATATAAAGCCCAAAACCTGAATGAGCTAGTATAGGTTAGCACACAACTGAATCATGATTGGCTTAGTCGTACTGTATATCATACTTTGGATGCAAAATATGTCCAAACTACCTTTTCGGTTTGGACTTTGTACTCTTCCAAAAATATCTGAACCTATCGAAGTTGAG
The DNA here is from genome assembly GCA_036936605.1 of Limnanthes douglasii subsp. nivea. NCBI lineage: Eukaryota > Viridiplantae > Streptophyta > Magnoliopsida > Brassicales > Limnanthaceae > Limnanthes > Limnanthes douglasii. The sequence continues at coordinate 12,137 of JAUPFV010000289.1, read as the reverse complement.
AATAAAAAGTTTTCAACTAATTTTTTTTAAGATTTCGCATGATTTGTTTTCAAATTTATAATTTAAGTTTTTTTTTAAAATTTCGCATGATTTGTTTTCAAATTTATAATTGAATGTTGTAGTTTTTATAAGATATGTTTCAATATCCGCTTGAGAACTTGAAATTTCATAACTGTTACGTCCATTTCTTTGAACGTTTGATCTCCAATGATCTGATTAAATTTTTTATTTTTTTATAAAAATATAATCGTGTTAAAAATAATAGATGATTTAATGATTTTATTATTCTTAAAAAACTTAAGAATTAAAACACTAAATTTATATTAAAATAATAAAAAGAACCAATATTACACCTCTTCACCCAAATAATTTGTTTCTGCAAATTAATCTATATGGTCAACTTTTTAAAATAAAAATATGAGATAAAACTATTTAATTGTTAAATATATAATATAATATATATTCTCATGTTTATGTCATATATAGAAAATTTGTTAAATATAATTTAAAATTTATAAAGATCCAAGCTTGATAGAACATATGTCATTGATCTTTGGAAATAACATTTTACAATGGACAAACTTAGTGTATGTTACTATTTTAATGTAATAATCTCATTTAATATATTTTGTTATTGTTGTGATTTTTAAACTAAATATACTACACTATTAAAACCGTTATAGGTACGCTAGAAGTAATAGCCAACAGGTACGCTAATGCAAAGCGAAATTTTGTGGTAGGTGGGTTTATTATTTTTTATTTATTTTTATGTTAAATAGATTTTTTATTAATTAAATTTATTATATTAATTAGATTTTATTTTTATTGGGTTTTTTATATTAATTGGTTCTACTATTAATTAAGTTTTTCATATTCATTACCTTTTTTTATTAGATTTCTTAATCAATGGATTATGAGTTATCACAATTGTTCTATAAATAGAAGAAGAAATTGATGTGTAAAGTGTGAAGAAATTTGCGAGCAAGAAAAATATTTTCAAAGAGAGAGAAATAACTCTATTTTTTATAAGATAAATGAGAAGGGAGATAAAGACGGGAGATTGAATCACAACATCTTTTTGTTAAAAATAGTGATTGAGTCTTTTGTATTTGAGAGTCTTAGTATCACCTACTTATTAATAAAGTTAGTGTATATTGTCCGTGGATGTATAATTACTTCACAATTTTAACCATATTAAAAATCTCTTGTGTGCTTTGTTTTATGTATGTTTTATTTTATTTGTTGCTCGTCTTAAACATGGTTAATTTGTTTCTCCAACAGTTCGTTAATCGTTACCTCGGTACTTCTTTCGGCCGAACGATGATTTTACCCAATATGTGGTGCGGTGATCGTGAAGCATCAAGAGTAAATTAATTACCGATCGGAAGGTTGGAGAAGCATATCTCGCCTGGAAACCAGAAGTGCGCAAAATATAAGTTCCATGAAGCTTAACTTTGAAAAAATCGACAGATCTAATGATTTAAACCTCTAAAGAATTAAGATTAAGGCTTATCTAGTACATAAGGGATTGACTGCCTATTGATGATAAATCTACACAAGTTATCGTCGTGGCACTATCTAAAGATCATAGTACCCTCATACTGAGTTTAGGATATGAAATGCTACGAGATGTATCTGGAGAGCCTACAACGTCCGAGATATAAAATCGGGTGGAGGTGATTTGCATGAAAAATGATTGACAAACATATTATCTTTGAAGAAACAACTTTACATACTATCTATGGATAGTAGCACATAGATCTGAAGGCATCTCGATGATTACAACCGAATCATACTCGACTTGAATGTAGTTAATTCAAAGAGGTTTGAGGAAGACCAAACAATCTTCCCCATAAATTATCCATCGAAGGAGTATGAACACTTCATGGACACTATACTTTACGGAAAAGACTCCTTATAATCGTCGAAGTCAAAAGCATCTTGAAATTTAAATATCTTTGTAAGAAGAGGGTTCCGAAGGGTGAATCCAAAGGGCATAAACTTAGTGTGAATGGTCGATCAAGGAAGAGATATTCAAGTGAAGGAGAAGAAAATATATATCAAAAGACAAAGAGGTTAGTAAGAGAGCAAAAGTAGTTTGTTAGACATGTAAAAAGAAATGACATATCAATCAAAACTACACAGAGAAGAGAAAGAGCAACAACTAACAAAAGATCAAAGATGGAGACTCTGCAATTGTGTCTCATAATTGTGATTACACTGATTGTTTATTGACTTCTCATTGTTATAGATTGTTTATTGACTTCTTTATGTATACTATTTATTAATAATAAAAAATACATGTTACATATAGATGTAGGATTATTTTCACAATCCGGACCACGTTAACTATATCTTCTGTTCTTGTTTTTTTTTTAATTTGTTGCTCATTTTGAACATGATTAATTGTTTTTTTAAAGGTTCGTTAATCGATACATCGATTTTTGCTGCAACCAAATGGTGGTTTTATCCAACAAAATTGATAAAAAATAATAACCACTTAATAACCACTCAAGAATGATAAAGAACAAAAATGATCTAATGACATATTGAAGTGTTCCTCCTAGTATTTTTTTTGCCCTTTGCTAAAAGACTACTTTTCTTTAGACATTCACTTTATATCATGAAAGTCTTCAATCTCAAGAGAAGAGAAAGAAAATGACTCGATCAATTTTCTTATAGAGCTAAGATGTGGGTATTTGGAAATGAAAAATGGGGAATTATTTTTAAAGAATGTAATTCTTAGACTTAAGTTATACAAGAATACTAAATAAAATATGTTTGAACATTTAATTTATATAGTTTTTTTCAATTCACATTCATAAGATCCAATAGTTTTAGCATAAATGCATATCATTCGTCATATGGGGGACTACAATCTGTATTAGGCTAATCCATCCAAATAGTTTAATTATTGGACTAAAGATAATCTCTCATAAGACACATTAGCTCAACCTAATATCTAGATAAATGAAAGCCTATGATATTATCATTTCATTACCATCAAGTTTAAGCTTAATTACTAAAGCATGATTATGTTTATAAATGGGCTAATTATTTATAATAGCCAGAATATTCTCAATTCATATTGGATAAGAAATTCGAACTACTAAATTCTTATAATCTTTGACTTGGATCATCATTTAAATGACATATGAAATAAACTATTGTATTAAAGTGTAATATAAAAGTACTTTATTACTTTGAATAATAAGTAATAAGTAACTAAGGATGGTGTGTCACTTAGAAATTAGGTGCAGCAGTTCTCATAGTAGTCCCACTGTCCATTATCACTTAAATGAACTTATGATTCTCATAACATGCGTTATAAAAATTACACGATCATCACAAGTTTCTAATTTCCAAATGGTCTTATTTATTTGAATATAAAGGTCAATAAAAATCTTCACCGAAATTAAATTAAATTGTGAGACACATCACCCTGAATGTCATATAATATATTTTTAGTTTGCCGAAGGAACAAGAAAAAAAAGAAACAAGAAACCTCAATAACTATCGGCCTCTAAATTTTTTATTATTCCGCCTTTATAAAAGTACCCAACAAGTTGTATCAGAGCTATCCCTTTAAGATTGAGATTTTATGTAATTTCATTTTCTTTAAATAATCCGCAATTATTATAAGTGGATCTAGGCTTTGAAGTAGGTTGTTTGATTTAGTAAGGATAAAGCATGTAAGATTGTATATTTTATCGATTAAGCATGATTCATACAAATTTTAACAATTTTTGTTCGATTTGGGATCACTTTGTAGTGGAAAAAAGGCATCACCACGAAATATTAAGTCCAAATTGAATAAGAAAAAATAATAGTATTTTGTGACACCTCCAGATGGTTTTTGCAACAAGCCTACTGTTAGATGTCATTACTGCAACACCCCTGATGGTTTCCATGGTAAAATCATAAAGCGCCACGATGTTATCTCTGCATTCCGTGACGATGTCGATCCTGTTGTAGTGAATATGCCTCACGAAAACTTTACATTGTATGCACTCTTACGTGGGTCCTTCCTTCATACCTGGACCATCTATTAGCTTAGGACTTGAGTATATTTATATGGTTATTTAGTTTTTATATGTTATATGGATTTTATAATTAAATTCTTCTAAATTTTGATAAATAGTTAATAAAACGAACATATCACCAAAGTGATCGATGTTGGCGAATTAGTTTGCACAAGGTCTTTGAGGGTTCATGATGAATCATATTACATGCATTAACAACCCACATGAAGGTTAATGCCGGGCATAATCAATCATAAATATAAAACTATAAATTGTGAGCAGATCTCCATATTTGATCAAAATATGGAGATCTGCTCCAAAAAGGGTTCTTCCAAATTAAGTCAATTAAAGTTGGATCGATATTGGCTCTTTTAATACTCATACAAGTGTATATTAATATCTTTTACTAAAGGTATCTTATTAAGGTTATACGGTTATGTTTTATATGTTGTATCCATATTTTAACATTGTTTCTAAGTTTATATGTTAAAAATTCTATTATTTTTTTCTATGTATTGTTGTAGTAGATACCTTTAAATAATTAGACAATAAACCTTCCATTTTAAATGGATTAAATTTTTCGAATGAAAAAAGGATATAAAATTACATACGAACTGTCATAATTTTTACCTGACTTTAAGAACTAAGCAAGCCACGCCCTACTGAAGATAGTTCTCCTAAGAAGAAGAAAGAATTTGAGATGTAAGAAAGGTAAAATAAGTTTTTCTTGGAAAATATGAAACACTAAATACCTTTAGGATTTCTTGAAGTTTCGCGGACAGAGACTGCTCATAAATTGAGTTTCTTAAATAAGTTGAGAAACATTTTTCCATGATTTATAAAGTGGAAATGAAATATCGTTGATTCATCTCTCCATCATGAAGTTTGATGGCAAAAAAAACAACAAGGTAACATATCTTGGGATACCAATGATCAAGTCAAATTAAAGGCACTTAAGATTGACCTTCTGAAGGAAGTTATGGTAGGGTTTGCATTTCTGTTTTGTCCTCAACATGAGAAGTGGACAGTTAGTAAGTTGATTTCTCATGCTACTCAGAAGGATGAGAGGTTAATACAAGAAATTCATGAGGTGCATATTGTGAGTTCTTAACAATGAAAATAGAGAAGATAAAGAAGGATAAAGCATTTAAACTTTCAGTTAGCAACAAATAAATCAAAGGAATCACCTATTGTATGTTGACGTTTCTTTTGCAGAAGGATAAGACATCTCAAAGAAAGTGTGAAAAGTACCAAATTATATAAAATTTAATGGTAACTTTACAATAATGATCTGTTCAAAAATCAATTTAGTTTCAGTTTCAAGAAACATATGGTGGGTTGATAAGATTGTGACCACACATGTTTTTATTTCTATGCATAGTACAATAAGGATTCGAAGCCTCAATGATAATGAAATATCTATCGATCGAGTAAAAAATAAATTTTGTGCTTACTTTGTATCATTTGTGATTTTTAGTTGTTTCTTTCTAGTTGATATATCTTGTATTTGAAAAATGTTAAGGGGAATTTGATACATTTTCCTAAATTAGACACATTTGGATATTCATGTATTTTTTAGAGTAATCAGATCTCTTTTTCTTTACGTGATAATATGGCAGACACTAGATACTTAAAAATGAATAATAAGTTTTATTTTTTAAAATATTATTAAGCATCACAATGAACATACACATATAGAATATAAAATTTTAAGGTTGAAAATTTAGAAAATTTTTGTCACAAACACTTAGGTCATATCTCTAAGGAAATTGTGAGTAAACGTGTTATTGAATTTTTATTAAGATCTTTGGCTTATCTAGACCTAGGTATTTGCATCAAATATATAAGGGAAACATACCAAAAATAATTTTTTTTAGTGCTAATAGAGGAAAATAAGTCATAAAATTGATACACAGTGATATAGGGGACCGTTCCCAAATGTATCATGAAACGTGTAACATTATTTTATATGATTATAGATGATATCTCGGTATAAGTATCTTCACCTTATTTGTGAGAGATAAAAGTTCATAGTTTTTAAGACCAAAGTTGAAAAACAACTTAGTAAGAACATTAAGTGCGTCCAATTTGATTGTGATGGTGTGTGCAATGGAAAATATGATCGTTTGGGTAAAAAACATCACGAATCATTTGAAAAGTACTTAGAAGAGTGTTGTATAGTATATCAATACATAATATCAAGTTGACCTATCATAAAAGGCATATATGATAGATGAAACCATATGCTTAAGGATATAGTAAGAGGTATCATTAGTCATCATACTCAATAACTATGACTCTAGGTCCATCAGATGTAACCCATCAAAGCAACCGTTAAGACCCCAAATTAAATTTATAATAGGTGCAAAGATAGATTAAAACATATGTTTATTTGGGAATGTCCATCTAAAGTGAAAACTTATAGGTCGTATGAAAAGAACTTGGACACTAAGACGGTTCGTTGTTACTTCATTGGTCATTCTAAACATTCAAAGTGTTTTAAGTTTTATGGTCCCTAATCTAAAAGTATATTTGAGATAATAACAATACGGTTCTTCGAGAATGTTGAGTTTGGGAGGAAGAATTTATGAACAAATACTATTTTTTGGAAGAATCCATTTATATTAATGAATATTTTACTAAAGATACTTAGCTACAATATTCTAAATATAGATGAGAAAGAAACCTCCTACAGGGAAAATATGCTTCATCTAACCGCCTTAAAACCGTCTAAGTTCTAATTAATCATCGCATCAGAACCGCCTCTCACCTTATGATAGGTATTAGGTACCAAACCACCTCGAGCCCACCTCGCAAGTTTTAGAACCTATGGTATTAGAAGATTTGGATTTAATTCTAATAATCTTAATCACGTTAGAACATAAAGATAATCAAGATGGTATTTATCTTCCATAAAAGGAACACAATAAAATTATATAAGAATATTAAAATTTACCTCTTTAAAAGTCAAACTGATTAGCTTAATGCTGCCAAATCACTACATACTACCTGTTATGAGGATTACTGTTTTTTGTCTCACAATGTTTGTTGTATGTTTCACTTTGTGTTTAAAAGGCTAGAGGCCCTGTTTTTAGATAAAAAGCAGACTTCACTTTGGGGAAACCCCCCGGTATGCTTGTATTTGATATTCAGGGTATGCCATATAGTACTTGTAAAATATCTATTTACTTTAATTCAATTTTTATTTTACACAAAAAAGATCTCAAAGTGAAAAAATATTACCCTTCTAAGGTCTATTAGAGAATATAATAAAAAAATATCTTAGGATTATATAGTGTATTTTCAAGAAAAAAAAAAGATTAATGGTGTATAATAGTATTATATAAATCTATTAAATTATGTTTTTCAATTGTGAATCACCATTATAAAGACGGAGTATAAGTCAATGCAAGTACGTGGTTTGAAAGATTATCATATTACCAGAAGGAAAAAATCGATTTGTTGTAAGTCAATTTACAAAACCAAAGGGGTTTCCAAGTGTAATATGGAGAGACATAAAGCGCGCTTTGTGAAGAAATGTTATACTCAACATAATATGATTGAATTTTAATAAAACTTATCTCTAGTTTCATCGAATGAATCTTTCAGGACAATCATAACAATAATTTCACGCTTTAAAATAAAGCTTTATCAAATAAAAGTTAAAGACTATTTTTCTAATGGTGACGTTAAAGAAACAATCTATATGTTGTGTCGAGAGAACTTTGTACTTTGTGATTCAAAGTCAGTAGTATGAAAACTTAAAAAAATTCATATATGACCTCAAACATGTGTAAAAAACATGTGAAACCTTCATTAATCTTGGATTACAAAAGATGTGTAAAATTGACCTACAAAACCTTTATAAAATCATGCATTTCGAAGCATACGTAATATCAAGGTGCAAAACCTTCACAAATAATTCATTGTGAAACATGTGTAAACACAACATACGAAACCTTCATAAATATAATAAGATTTCAACTTCACAAAGTTTTGATACATGTCTAATCAAACATTCGTAATTTAATCAATGAATTAATTATTTAATTTAAAAAGTAATAAAAAGATATACTCTATTACTGACCACCAATGACGAGTTAGCTAGAAAGACACTCAAGCCTTAAACATAAAAAACTATTCACACTTGCAAATTTGAACATATTTTTTTAAAACTTAATTAACCTAAAAGACAATAAATGCCTTGACGTAAACAAAAAACGAGCTAAGAGACCAATATATATCAATGACGAAGACTATTACTAGTTCCCCGATGAGTATGATCTTTACCAACATTTATCAGACGACTATGAGAATCTGAGCATTCATCTAACATGGATGTTGTCTGCATAGAACACTTCAATTGTATGCTTCTAAATTATCAAAGGAAGACTACATGATGGAAGAAAAATACAATGAAGAATATTGGTGGAGTGGAGATTCCGACTATTTAATGTGTTTTGTTTTGTTTATCTGGGGGTTTGTGAATAAGATGTTTATATGATGTTATTTTATTTTTATGGTTTAGTTTATCGATTGTTTTGTTAAATAAGGTGATGTTTTTAAACGTTTTTGGTTGTGCATGGTGTTGCTCAATGTTTTTTGTTTTGTTTCAAAATGTTCTTAATAGTAGTTTATACTTTTAATGTCAAATTTACTTTTCCATAGCTGTCTAACTATGACTAGCCAAACATGTCGAACCTTACTTGTGAAACAAGTGTCTTATTAAACATATGGAAATATGCTTAAGATTATTAAATATTCATCATGTTTGTACCTCATCATGGCCTGAATTTTATCTGTGACTCACGGATCATCTTCCTTATTTTTCTCCCTCATATTTACGGTATTTTAACAAGCTTATGCTTCCCTGTAGAAAAATTAAAATAATAGCTTCTTGAAACCTTCTCAAATATGGATATGCAAAACCTAACTACATATAACTTGCAAAATATGACTACAAATGAGTACATATGTTAAGATATAACCCGTGAAACCTATCCAAGTACGTATATACAAAACCTTTACTACATATAACTCAGGAAATGTAAATATAAGTTTATCCTCAGTCGGAGGTTTTCTTGCATTCTATTCCTCCCCCTCCTATAAAGTTTTGTCAAGAACCAACTGTTTTACATACAATACAAAATAGTTTCTTGAATTATAATTTCAACAACATGTATAAATATTACTTGAAAAATCATGCCAATTAATTTGGTAGCTCATTTTTCAAAGTTTATGGGTTTTCCTGCAAAAGAACGTATGTTTTCTACAATAAAATTTTGTACTAAACGTGGAAAATATGCCCAAACATGTATTTGCAAAATCGTATTTTAACTATGTTCTTCATCTAAATTGTAGATCTTATCTTCAGCTGATTGATCGACTTTCTTCTATACTAACTTTTCATTAGTGGTTGTTTTAACAACCTACTACTTTCAATGAAAAAACATAATCGCGATTAACATATTTTTTCAGCGGCTGGACAAAGGTCCAGCCGTCAAGTTGATTTCTTTATGTACCTATGTATTTATTAGAGAAAATTCCTCCAATACTTTCCCTAACCCCATATTTACTAGATGAGCTTCCTTCACTATCATCTTTATCTCCGTATTTATATGAGAGACATCATCTACATCTATTTATGTGAGAGGCATCATATATATATATATATATATATATATATATATATGTGAGGAGGATCCTCCTTTACCCCAAATGCTTATTCAGAAACTACATTATCTTCTTCCATAAAAAACATGATATTCTTTCTTTTGTTTTTCACTACCACATTTTCCATCTTAATATGTTCCTACATACAATATTTTTTGGTGAATACTGAGGCAAAGACACTTTGATCTATTTTATTTTTTTTCCAATGTTATCTGTAAATCCTTCTTCACTTGTTATACTTCGTTCATTAGACTGCACCATAGGTAACTGCATTATTAAGTTCAGTAGAGATTTTTCCAGCCCTACACAATCTTCTAGACTTTTAATCTTTGGTTCATGATTTTTTACTTTTATTTAAGTTCTAAATTCTCTTTTAAAAGTCTAACATTTCATCACTTAAGATTTTACATTTTTTATCCACGACATGTTTAAATAAGTTAATTTAGTTGGTTCATGACTCACTTCTTCTTGTTCAAGACTGGCTTTACCATGAAGTTATCATTATATCTTTTGTCATTAGACTAACTATCTAAGTTTTCTTCTCCATATATCCTACCTTGTTTTCATGATGTTCTAAGTTCCTCTATTTTGATGTTCGTCAGAATAAGAGATCCACAAGAAACCTGAAAATTAAATGTATGATAAAATAAATGTATTATGACATTTACAAAATCAGAGTAAAAGATATCTAAAACAGTATATGTAATTTTTTTGCATAATTAGAGGAAAATGATATGTGACATTTAAAAAAGTGGTCGTTTGCGTAATTAGAGGAAAATATGTGCAAAACATAAGATTTATGTAATTAGAGCTAACTAGATTGTGACATCATGCTAGATGATAAGGATTCTAACATGCCTGCAACCCTTTAATATTTTTGAATGAAGAAATTTAGTTATCCTCGTAACTTTTTTCCAGTGTAGACTAATTCAAGCAACATTTGCATTAAGGTTATGTTAACTTTTTTATTGATATTGTTGTGTATTCTAGAGGAATTATATGCACCAAAATGTTTCAAACAATCACTAACATGATTAAACTTTCATTAAAATAAATTTACAATAAAATAAATAATGAGTTACTAGCCACTACCATTGTGAAACATCCTGCAGTTTTAAAGGACTTGTCAGGTAAACAATTATTCACAGAATCTACCACTTTCTCCCTTATCGCTTCACCCCGATTTTTCTCATTGATTTTTTGAATTCTTTGGCGTACCGAATTATTGTTATGGCCATCACGCCTCCTGAAGTAGACAAAAATAACTTAGGGTTTGTATATAGTATAAATGGAACAACTGCATCGCGTTTTACTTCGACTAGTTTAGATTTTTCTACCCTCATAATTGCACCATAAAAAAACATATAATAATTAGTTAAGTGATAAAGATTTCAGTAATTGTGAAACATAAAGACATAATATTGCAAAATATGTATACATAACATTCAAAATGGAATGGTGCACGCAGTTGCGTAGCATAATGATACATAATCTAAATATATTTTGTGAAATGTTACTTAGATTTCTTATCTTTATGTTCTTATTTGTTATTTAAGAATAAATTTTGTTTCCATTTTTCTTTCCATCAAATATGAAAAGTATGTGCTAATTATTCTTGAATTCTCTTCTTCGTCATTCATCATCCTAACCTCAAGTTTTTATTTATTAAATGATATACGCTATGTGCCATACTTGATATGAAAATAACTTCAACGTTTTTGTTTGTGAGCTTCAAATATCTTTCATCGAACTTAAAAATTTATTGGTGAATGCCGTATACATTAATCATATCATCTATTAACTTCTAGTGTTTCTTATGGACAATTTTGTGTGCTCTCAAATAAAACAATAATCTTAAAATAATTCAGCAGGGTGGGTTATTTAAACCTTCGAAATGTCCTGCCATTATTGTAAATAAGTTAATTATGTTCTTCAAGTAAGAAATGCCACATTAGAACAAGACCCCATATTGTTTCGTAGATCATTCCATAGTTCTTGTACGAAGCTGTAATATTATTTGCAAAATAATACTGTTGTTTATGTACAAAACCAATTTTTTGATTATTTTTGCAAAGCTAAACTATTGTATGACTTTGCGAAACCGCTATGTTATATTGTTGTCAAAACAAAAATGTGGCACAGTTGGAGAAACTTTACAAATGTATATTGATTTTAAATTTTCAATCGTCAAACTTTGTGAAATGTTAGATAATACTAATTAGAGAATATAAAACTCATGAGATATTAATCAACATCGACATAAAACTTGCATACATGAACTACCATGTGTGAAATCAAACAATTTGTATGTACAATTGGTTTATAAAAAAAAACAAATAAGTTCAAATGATTTTTTTCTTAAACAAATTTGGTTTGAATGAGGGTTGTATCAGTAGACTATCTGTAGAAAACTAGTGTTAAATAAATATATTATTTCAAAAG
>JAUPFV010000288.1:80000-81683 GCA_036936605.1 Limnanthes douglasii subsp. nivea | reverse complement strand
GCGGAATTAGAGAGATTATTTTTTTAGCTACAAAAATTGTGACCTATAACCCACCGGTTGGTCTCCAGAAGTCATATTTTTCGACGTTTTTAAAAAAGTCCAAAATTTTACCACCAAGTAGATATCGAAAAATAATGCGTTGTGAAAAAAAGATCGGACAATTCCGACATCCGAAGCCAAAGTTACGGACTTGCAAAGGTGATGGTAAAAAAATCGTAAGCTATAACCCACCGGTTTAGGTAAAAAAGTCCTATTTTTCCACATTGGGTAAAAAATACTGATACTTTACCATCGCATGGATATCGGAAAATATTGTGGAATAAAAAAAAGTTCACATGATTCGGACATCCGAAGCCAAAGTTATGGACTTGCAAAGATTTGGAGCTACGGTTTTAGGAAAAACCGAAATAACCCGGATTTATAAGGTAAAAAATTACCGAAACTTCACCATCGGTTAGATACCGAAAAATAATGCGGAATGAAAAAATAATTCGGAAAATTCCGACATCCTAAGCCAAAGTTACGGACTTGCAAGTGTGATGGTAAAAAAATCGTGAGTTATAAAATAAAGTCCTATTTTTCGGTGTTGGTTAAAAAATACCGAAACTTTACCATAGCGTTGTTTCTACCACGCGGTAAACTCTACAAAGCACTACGAATTTACTTCGAAAAGAGGGACAAAAAATAATTAAAGAAAAAAAAGCGCCCAGCAAGGTTCGAACCCACTCCGTTGGGATATAAAAAGTCACTACTTCACTAACCGCTACACCAAACCTACATTGACGATATAGCTCGTATCCACTAGTATACAAACATACGGTAAGACTTCCATAAATTGGGGCTTTCCGAAATTGATTCGATATTCGGATAGTGTCGGCCATAAAATATGAAGCTATGCGGTGAAATCGGAATTCAAATCGAAAAATCGAGCCAATATTAGGGTTTCTATTTCCTAAAATCCCTAAATAATTCTAAAAATCTAAAATTAAAATGCAAAACGGCGTTTTTTTGGGTCCACACTTCGGTTAATCACCGTAGGTAATTAACCAGCGCGTAGATCTCGAAAAACTGCATGGAATCCATATATAGAAATCCGCATTCGGACAACCGATAAATCCATACAAGATATTGGAACCGAGCCATTGTTGGCCGGTTTTTTGCTGGCCAGCAATGTGGCGCAAGTGGCCGGCCAATGTGGCGCCATTGGCCAGCATTGTGGCGCCGTTGGCCGGTATTGTTGCACCAGTGACCGGCCAATGTGGCACCAGTGGCCGGCCAGTGTGGCACCACTGTGGCCAGCAATGTGGCGCCAGTGGCCGGCCACTTCGGCCAGCAATGTGGCGCCAGTGGCCAGCAATGTGGCGCCAGTGGCCAGCATTGTGGCGCCAGAGCCAGCATTTGAGGCGCCAGTGGCCAGTGCTGTGGCACCAGTGGCCAGCAATGTGGCGCCAGTGGCCAGCATTGTGGCGCCAGAGCCAGCATTTGAGGCGCCAGTGGCCGGCCAATGTGGTGCAAGTGGCCCGCATTGTGGCGCCAGTGGCAGGCCACACTGGGCTGTGTGGTGCCAGCAGCGCCCCAAATTGGGCCAAAGCACATAAAAAATGTGATATCTTTTTTTCTACTCGTGCAAAACTCAAAATACTTTCCATCATACAATCCTTATAACATGTAGGATTTTTAAGA
>JAUPFV010000288.1:47500-50000 GCA_036936605.1 Limnanthes douglasii subsp. nivea | reverse complement strand
CGGTTTAGGTAAAAAAGTCCTATTTTTCCACATTGGGTAAAAAATACTGATACTTTACCATCGCATGGATATCGGAAAATATTGTGGAATAAAAAAAAGTTCACATGATTCGGACATCCGAAGCCAAAGTTATGGACTTGCAAAGATTTGGAGCTACGGTTTTAGGAAAAACCGAAATAACCCGGATTTATAAGGTAAAAAATTACCGAAACTTCACCATCGGTTAGATACCGAAAAATAATGCGGAATGAAAAAATAATTCGGAAAATTCCGACATCCTAAGCCAAAGTTACGGACTTGCAAGTGTGATGGTAAAAAAATCGTGAGTTATAAAATAAAGTCCTATTTTTCGGTGTTGGTTAAAAAATACCGAAACTTTACCATAGCGTTGTTTCTACCACGCGGTAAACTCTACAAAGCACTACGAATTTACTTCGAAAAGAGGGACAAAAAATAATTAAAGAAAAAAAAGCGCCCAGCAAGGTTCGAACCCACTCCGTTGGGATATAAAAAGTCACTACTTCACTAACCGCTACACCAAACCTACATTGACGATATAGCTCGTATCCACTAGTATACAAACATACGGTAAGACTTCCATAAATTGGGGCTTTCCGAAATTGATTCGATATTCGGATAGTGTCGGCCATAAAATATGAAGCTATGCGGTGAAATCGGAATTCAAATCGAAAAATCGAGCCAATATTAGGGTTTCTATTTCCTAAAATCCCTAAATAATTCTAAAAATCTAAAATTAAAATGCAAAACGGCGTTTTTTTGGGTCCACACTTCGGTTAATCACCGTAGGTAATTAACCAGCGCGTAGATCTCGAAAAACTGCATGGAATCCATATATAGAAATCCGCATTCGGACAACCGATAAATCCATACAAGATATTGGAACCGAGCCATTGTTGGCCGGTTTTTTGCTGGCCAGCAATGTGGCGCAAGTGGCCGGCCAATGTGGCGCCATTGGCCAGCATTGTGGCGCCGTTGGCCGGTATTGTTGCACCAGTGACCGGCCAATGTGGCACCAGTGGCCGGCCAGTGTGGCACCACTGTGGCCAGCAATGTGGCGCCAGTGGCCGGCCACTTCGGCCAGCAATGTGGCGCCAGTGGCCAGCAATGTGGCGCCAGTGGCCAGCATTGTGGCGCCAGAGCCAGCATTTGAGGCGCCAGTGGCCAGTGCTGTGGCACCAGTGGCCAGCAATGTGGCGCCAGTGGCCAGCATTGTGGCGCCAGAGCCAGCATTTGAGGCGCCAGTGGCCGGCCAATGTGGTGCAAGTGGCCCGCATTGTGGCGCCAGTGGCAGGCCACACTGGGCTGTGTGGTGCCAGCAGCGCCCCAAATTGGGCCAAAGCACATAAAAAATGTGATATCTTTTTTTCTACTCGTGCAAAACTCAAAATACTTTCCATCATACAATCCTTATAACATGTAGGATTTTTAAGAGTCGAGTTTGTAATTTTTAAACCAAAAGTAAATTTGTTATGATTTTTCTAACGTTTTTCGTTAAAAAAATATATATAAAATACTTATGGTTTGAATTTTTAGTTCAAACTTTGTGAACACTTGTTTTTATCCATTGTTAACATAACTGCAAAGTTTCATAACCAAATTCCTTCGGATTCCCCACTTTTGAAGGTAGGGTGATGGTTCAAACATAAAAGCACTACCTAGTGTTTTAGCTAGAACAGCCTATTAAGCTACTTAGGGGGGGTGAGCCAACTGGTGAAAGTTGGAGTTGCCCCAAAGGTGCTTGTTTTAGCCGGCAAGCACCGAATGTCGCACATACTAGTGCGGCATTGGTAGCCTTTGTAGCCTTTTAAGCACAAATTGTCCGACGTGGGAAGTAAAAGACCAAAATACCCCTCTTACGGCTAAAGGACAATTTGTGCTTAACGAGTGAGGAAGCGGGCGGATTCCTCCCGATGCGAAGGTGGGGATTAGTAGGAACTCGTTTTTGTGGTGGATGTGTTGCGGTTTTGGCCTTCCATAGGAAAAGACCAAAATACCCCTACGACAAAAAGTAAGAGGTAGTCTATGGTTTTGCGTTGCTGCATTCCACAGACCCTCTTATGATTCCTAGTAGTCCTAGTTGGCCCTACTTTTCACCGAAGAGGGTAGGGCAGTCGGTCATACAGAGGGGTTGGAGCTATTGGTTATTACGATTCCAAATCATTTTAATCAGCAGCAATGGTGGGATTTGCCTTTAGACGATGGTTGTTTGCGGGCGTTGGAAGGGGTACGTAGCATAAATTTTTGGGACGGATCGGAGATGCTGTCGCTATAAGTCTCTAAACATCGAATGACGGGACGCGGAGACGTGATTCTGGAGGTGTTTAGAGCCGGTCCTTCGGAGATCTACGGCATGATTTTTGCTACTGCCAACTGAAATTCCCACAAACATACTTGATAACAGGTGTATCCTACTGTTGTGAATGATTCGTGATGCGGGATTGTGAAGTACGCCGTAGTTGCGCCTCGTATGGATGATCGG
>JAUPFV010000287.1:0-81763 GCA_036936605.1 Limnanthes douglasii subsp. nivea | reverse complement strand
AGAATTCGGCGTTCTTTTTCGGTGCTGTCTTTCTTGAGCTTAGGTGAGTCGGAATGCGATAACCTATTGCGTCGGGATTTTCTTTTTCTTGCGATCTTATTTCGTCTTACCCTGCATCGGTATTCTCTACCCGAGGGATCGTCCGAAGTGAAATCAGTGGAGCTGCCTCGATTATCTTTCGAATACAACTTTGTCTTTCCTTCCCGCTCCTGGTCCGGCTGGGACTCCCGTTGATCGAGACTGGGTCGGGCGTCGTTATTATGACCCTCACCCGAGGAGTCTTCTCCGCGGTTATCAATCATTGGTTTTTTTCCTTTTCCTTCTCAGACCCTTTTTCGTTTAGAGCTCTCAATCATATCGTGTCACGAACAAATCTAAATACCTTGTGCATGATTATCATGTCCGGAAATTCATTACTCATTGCACATGCATAAAATATGCATTCTATGAGTACGAGGACCAAGCTACGTGGCTTTCGATTCCTAGCGTCTATTGAACCCTCATAGGACCGAGTGCTCCTGCATTAAAAGTGTCAACCCTGTTGCGCGACGAACAAGTCTAAATACCTTGTGCACAAACTTAGTGCTTGGTTTCTGATCTAACCATCTCCAATCCTTTCGGACGATGTGCGACATTACATTTGTTCAGTGAAACATGTAAACACATACGAGAAAAAAAATTCATATCTTTGGCGTGCTTACAACATTCTAGCCCGAATCTATATGAAAAGTCTGTAATAAAAATCTTGCTACAATTAACGAACATAAAAATCATATTTACTATAAATGGGCATGAATCATAGGTCCCAATACATCTAACATATAATTATTGGCATGATTTATAAAAATCATCATGTATGCAGTAGGTGTGTGCCACCCCCTTTACTAGCCTTCGACTACAAGTTTGGTTTCCATACATAAAATGATCATGCCTAGGTATCTGTATTTTCGCCTACTTGCGTCGGCTAAATTAGTATCAAGCATCGCTTATGCAATAGGTGCACTTATGTCAACTCCATTAAGGCCTCAAATAGTAATATTTGCTTCTGATGTATTTTCATCCTAAAACCGTATCGCTTATGCAGAGGGTCTAAGCCGACCACACTCTTGGCCTAGTAAAAACAACCATTCAAAAATCAGAAGAAGCTACAAACAATATCAAATAATATATAGAAAAAGTAAGGTAACTTAAAATACTCCAAACATATTAATAACAACAAATGAACAGTCGACAAATAGAGGCACACTTCAGGCACACTTCAGGCCTATAAATATGACTGAAGGCTACGGCCTCCTACCATAACGTTACAAGCAAATAAGCATGAAATGAAACTAATAAATTGCTCACAGGACTGAAAATTCACTAAGAAAGCTTTTTTTCTCTCTTATGCTCTATCATAAGGATCGAGCTCATCAAACTCTTTGTCAGGCCTCCAGACAGGGATATCAGCAAGCCAAAAACCTCCATAGGCATCTCATCCTGGTCCTCTCTTCAAGAAGAGCACTCAGACACGTCTACAAAAGTAGGGTCGCGCTAAGAGGCCAATTATCTTGGGGTTTCAAATGCTACAATTCCCTCAGGTCTGCCTCATGGCACTCCCCCTCTATAACTAGTTCCTTGTTGGAGTCCTCCAATGCCATTTCAGCCTCTCTCACAGAACGCGTAGCAGCGACGAATTCCTTTCTAGTAGAGGAATTATCTTCTTGAACGATTAAACTATGGAAACAAAATCTTCCAATCCTGAGAACCTCTATTGATACAAACCGGTCAGTGTTGTGGTCCTCTCCAATAATATCGTCTGCCCTATGATCCATTACGTTTTGAGCAAAGCTCCCACGGCTCAGTCATGATCAAAGGACTGTCTCTATGCTATTTCAGAAAATATGACGAATACGTCCACAATTCCCTTATATGGAGAAATGCACGTTTAACTTGCGCAATATCAAAACAAGCGAAAGTTATAAGGAAGGAAAATCATTGTAACATTGAGTATACGTTCCCCTTGCCAAGACGTACGCTCACCGCAGACTAATTTTCCATCTTGATGTGTTGTGGTAAGGAGCCAACAATCAGACAAGCACCTCTCCAATCCTGGCAGACATTAACGATTCTTCAAAGGTGTGGCCATTGAAGACACCCTCTTCCCAATGGCCCACGACGGAGACAGTTGGATGATACTTACAGTTCATCAGATAATCGCTATGTGAGTGTGGGATTTTTCTCACTTTTTTAGCCCCACCAATCGTCTTACTACTGCTTGCTGGCATCCTTAAGTATTGGGCTGCATTTGATCTGGGCCACCACCTGCTTCCCACTGGTCAAGAATCTTCAGAGCCTTCTGCTCAACATCTATCTCTACACAAGTGGTTGAACCCGTCGTCACGTTAGAGCCATACCAAGCAACATGGTAGGAGTCATACTTACCATGCTACATGTCGAGCGCCATCATGTTCGCTGGGGGAGAACATTTTACGATAGAACCTCCCTCGCCTCATAATGGAAATTTCACTTAAGCAACAAATAATTTTCATTGCCAAATCCGTGCATTCAGGGAAGAGTCAAGGAAATTCTGAAAAATAAAATCCTTTTGTCTATCTATAAATGAATTAAAAATATGCTATATGAATATAAATATTGTGACTTTATGAATAAAAGACGAGACAGTAGGTATGTCATCCACACCACCATAATCTTTCATATCCTAGCCCCCTACACAAATATGAAGTAATTGTTTCAGTTTCTTTCGGTACGACGGAGGTTTACAACAATTTGATATTGGTTAGTTAGCGAAAGGTAATAGAATCGTCTATCTTTTTGTGGAATTATGTTTATTATTGAGAGAAACTACTCCATTTCAAACAATGTTTTTCTATAATTAGCGATCACAATCGCGACCATCATCATCCTCAAACCATTTAGTACAAGTTGCCTTGGGCATATTGGGGATAACTCAAACAACTAAAATATTGCTAGATGCAAGAAGAAACACACTC
This sequence comes from Limnanthes douglasii subsp. nivea, assembly GCA_036936605.1. Classification (NCBI taxonomy): domain Eukaryota; kingdom Viridiplantae; phylum Streptophyta; class Magnoliopsida; order Brassicales; family Limnanthaceae; genus Limnanthes; species Limnanthes douglasii. The sequence continues at coordinate 78,770 of JAUPFV010000287.1, read as the reverse complement.
TCATATCAAGAATATTGATGAAGATTACGGTATCGTTGTTGTAACATTATGTTCACATTTCACCCCTTATGGACACTCTCATCCCACAGTTGCACGGATATCATACTCCACAACCATCAACTCTGGTGATGGTAAGTTTCCAATATTGCATTACTCATTCAGAACCCCCATAGGGTAATGTTAGTCGATACTCATCCAGATCTTCCTCCTTGGTAACATCGTGCATCTCTCGTTAGGGCTCTAGGAACTATGTGTACCACTTCTCTTAGTCACTCAGAATGGAGGACCAGATTACAGTCATTCGGTGAGGGACCTTCCACTATTACAAGATTTTGTGTCTGAAAGACTTACTTGGCTTGACGACATCTTTAGAAAATAAAAGAAAAAAAAGATTTTTGTTAGGAATATAGATATCGCATATCCCACTTCCGTATATAACGCACGGATTTGTTTTGTTCCACTCCCAAAAGGTCTCACACTAATGGAGATGTATTCTTAACTTATATACTAATCTTTTTTCCCATGTTTAACCAATGTGGGATGTGGGACTTTGTTGGCACCTAACATGTTTCTTACAAGGAATATTAGAATAAATCAGTCTAAGAATATAAGGTGAAGAATATTTTTACCTTTTATAGAAGAGAAACTTCACATCTTGACCGTCCTATGTCAGATTACTTCACATCTTGACTGTGATATATCATTTTAGATAAATGATTGTTAAATTTACCTCATGCAATCGGGTCCTAAAAATCGTTACTGCAAGAACACCACAGATTTATATCCTTTGGATGGTTGTTAATCAATTTAAAACTTTGCTTCATTTCCTAAAAGATTCATTATATAATAAAATATTTTAACATTTCTGCATTTCCTATTACACATTAGAGGTCTCAATTCCTTTCCAATAATGCCTATTAGTTCGAAAACTTTACACGATCATGCATACGGTTTTGGACAATTTAAGGTTCTTATATCTTCCTGATCATGTATACGGGATCGAGAAACTTAAGGATTTTGTTTTTGTTTTTACAATTTTACCCACGAGGTCAAACATATACAAGATGTAGCTTCACACCCTCCCCCCCCCCCCCTCCCGATTAATTTTGAAAGCTGAAACAAATGTATGCTCGTATTTCCCTTCCAACCTGTTGTAAAAAACACGGATAACCCCTAATTACTGGTATATCCTCTTTTACCTCGTATATAAGGGTATATATCCTATGTGGATATACCCTATCAGGTTCCCCCTATTCCTTAAAAAAATTTATACATTTTTAAGGACTATCATAATTATTTATAAGAGGTAAGACTCGTCTTCACTAGTTAATAGTTTTTATACGATTTATATTTATTAACTTTCACTCTGGTCAATCACCATTGGATTACATATTACATCTAATGGTTAAAACCATAGATGGGTTTGATGTGACTTTAAATCTCTTATCTTTTAACCCATCTACTCAACTTAGATAAATTACCGATAATTGATTTATTTTATTCAACGGTTCAGATTATCCCAACTTTTTATATAAAACTAAGATTTGTTTTTGTAATTTTTCTCAAAATTTTAATATTTTGAGGCTTTCTTTCTCTATAACTATGTTAAAGAGAGTATAAGATACCCTAGTTCTTAAGATTCATCAGAGTGCTTTGTGTATCAAATGCAAACATCAATCATGTATATTACTCGTCTTCTTAATATTTAATTTTACAGTAACAATGTATTAATGAAGGGTATGTGTCATCAATCCTTATAAATTATTTGTTCATTGTATATCATATATGTTCGTACTTTAAATTCTCAAAATGACCAACTAAGCGGTTTATATGAAAATTTAGATAGTGCATCAAGTAACTCAACTAACAATAAATCTGGCTCATCATCATCTTCCAAAAAAAACCTATTGGAAACCAACTTACAGTCAACCCATGAAAATAAATAATATATCTCTTCTGAAGAGTATATGGAACTTAGAATAGTTGTATAATTTTTCCAAATAATGTAGTTATTCATTTACCTAAGGATGAATAATTTCAACATCATGTATCAAATGATACAGTTTGTTTCTTTAATTATTTTCTCAACTAGATTATTAGATTTCCCATTCATCCCAAAATAAGTAAATTTTTCAGTTTGTTAGAATTTTCTTGTCCTAGCTAACTCTAAATGGATGGAAAACACTAATCAATATAATAAAGATCTAGGGTATCCTTAAGATTCATGTTATTGTTACATGATTTTATCCCAATGCAAATATCAAAAAATCTCTAAACCCATGTATGACTATATTTCACTAGAGACAACACTAATCAATGTAATAAGTTTCTAATATGTATCCACTTCATTTCATAGACTTAATCAAATCAAATAATGATAGATGAAATTATATAAGAGGAGATTAAAGTGTCTTATTATTTTTAACTATTTATTTATTGTATCACTCCCATTTTGCTATAACAAAAAATCAAATATTCTTTATTTTCTTTGCTACTCCTACCACCGCTCAAATCAAAGGCACAAAAAATATTCAACGTAGGATAAAAACAACTGAGATAAATTCATGGGGGGCTTCACCGATTGCAAAACCTTAGGCCTACTCACTCGACCGAACTCACAACCTACACACTCGGACTCGACAAAATCCAATCATGTAAGACAATAATATGGCTACACTCGGTTTATTTTTATACTTCTCTCTCATTTCCTTTCGCAAGGACCAGGGGAGCATTGATATGAGGTAGATCTGTGCCATGCCCAACCTCGAGTTGTTGATAGGCTCAACATGTAATCTACTCAAGCTTTAATAATGTAAAAGATCCCTCATATGAAACTATTGCATTGTTTAACTTTTTAATTACAGTCAACTTGTGATATAATGGCCAATAATTTTGTAATCAATGTAATTAGCCTAACTTCTACACATGTATAAATGAGAAATCAAAACTATGAGCTCGGGATGCTCAATGGTTTGTGTACTTGATAGTATGATTTACATACTTTGTATTATTTATGAAACCATCATATTGTTTATCTCAATTTATACTAATATTCATTGATATACACTTTAGCACCATAAACTAACTTAAAACCTAGTAATCCTTGTTCGGACACCATTCATGTAGTCCCAACATAATGTAAACACATCTAGGGTAACACTTTAAATTGGTTCTACTTTTTTCCTCTAGGTTTGATTCACACATTCAAATGACTCTGGATCATGTTTCGATATCGTTTAATTTGGAGTAAGATAATCGATGGAAATGGGGATTACATCATCCATTACAATAAGGAAATAAAGAAAATCGTGGGTGACTACATCAAGAGGGTTGTTGATGTTAAGAACAATCTTGGGTACTACCACGATAAAGTAGTTTGTGTTAAATTCGTCGGTAAATCTTCCTCAGCCTCTCGGTTGAAGAAATTATAAAATATAAGGCGCTTAACTTTGTAAGGTATTAGTTAGGTTGAGCACTAAATTAAAATGGATGAACATAATACATACATGAATACTGAGAATTGTTAATACCACTAGGTATATTTAATATGAGCCCATCATGGTGGGTCCAATTCATTAAGATAAAATTATTATTGATTTGTATTAACAGAGTTATATTTTCAAAATAGGAGTTCACGATATGATAATCGACGACCCGTAAGGGGTCAAACTTCCAAAGTCAAATGGGTTTGAATATTAGTATATTGATATCACCAAATGCATAATTACGATCTATAATCGAACCCGAGACTCAGTTCTGTTCCAAAAAGAAAAACAAATGTAGACCTCAAGGAATCTAAAAGTAATAACAAAATTCTATATATCAATATGATATTGGTCATCACACCCAAGAGTATAAGGCCCTGAAAGATGAAATTTTAAACCTCGTTTATGAGGACAAGAACTAAAAATACTTCAAGGGTCGAGCCCCTAATTCCTCCAAGCATAATCAAGCTAATCAACATTTGAAACCCAGGATTGAGCCCTCTAGAGTGGAAGCCAAAGCTCCAATGACCCTAATCGGCCTAATCATGGCAAGATACGGTTCTTATCATCCTTGCCAAAGTCATAGAAACCGAATTCAGATGTATAATGCTTGAGATAAAAAGCTCTACAAATATCCTTTATAATAAGAAATATAATCAAATCTGAAAATGACACCTACTAGAAAATAACAACACGAGCTTCAATGGAGTCGAGAATCCTATACTTGATAAAATACAACTCGAACTTGCTTTTGCATGAAGGTAATACAAAAACAAGATTTAGTGTGGTCCACATCGGGCATAGTTTACTATGAGCTTTATGATTTTTATTACTAGTTTTTTTATCTAATTATTTGGACATTTTTTCTTGGTATGCACAGGATATCACATGGGTTCCAGCCTTAACATCATGCCATATATTTTACATTAATAAAGTTACCGAGGAGAATCCAACTGCTACCATTTCTCAAGTTATTAAGAGAAGACTATTGGTGTAGGTCTTCCGAAAAATGACCGATGTTGTTGCTTCTCTAATTAATAATTCTTCTCTAAAGAAAAAAACTAAATCAAAATAAGATGTTCCGCTACCCCAGAAGATCAATGCTTTAGTAGCGAATAACCTCAAAGTCATTGGTAATAAAAATTTGTTTGTTTTGCAAAAACTACAGTACAAATACTATTACTCATCTGAAGAGAAAATGCTAAAGATTTCGATGGGAAATCCTCCTTCAATTTCCATCAACTTCCTCACAACCAGAGATAACCCACTATCAGTCAAAGATAATAAGTTGATTATGTACACCGAGAAGATGAATTGGGGGTTACGTTATCCGCTAGACCCTTTTTTGTGGAGTATTTTTTCATCATCGATCTTTGTCCCACTCAAGCCGAACCTAATATGTGGTTCACTTTTATGGCTCGTATCATGGCCTCCAGGATTGCGGGGGTTATTTTTTCCTTAGGATAATTGACTGGCCTCTCTGGTTTGGCGAAAACCCCTCACTTCCAATTCTATTCTCTTACCTTCAAACGTGATCAGAAGGTAGTGAAAAATTTACTCGAAGGAGATAAAAAAAAATGGAAACAATGCTTTCTTTTTATCTCAAGGTTCTGGTTAACATGATCTGAAGCAACTACTGACAACATTCACAAGCTATCACTTGTCTGGACAAACAAAGGTATGACTTCCATTTTAGTGTGCTTCAAATTTTACTTGGTCTTCCTTTTATAGTTGTTATTATACTTTCGTTACCTATAAATAGCAATGGGAGGCATATCCAAGACTTATGCCAACATCATAACTCATGCAAAGGATATCTTTTTTTACTTGAACCTGTGGGCTACAACTGCATGGTTTAACAAATTCCAGCTTTGCTTCATCTCAAAAATCTTGCCAAAAGATGACAATGGAGGCTAAATTCTTCATAAATGCTTTCACTAGAAGAACTCATGGCCCCTCCTTCAAAACAAGACGTGCTGGATCGATTGGAAGCAAAAAAACGTGGTGGTTTTTCTTCCGACAAGAGACAAAGCTAAAAGTCACTTGGATGAAGAATCAGATATCCCTTCGGAAAAGGAAGAGGCTTATGATGTCTTAACTCAAAAAGAAAAAGGATAAAGTTAACGGTTCAAATGCTGAAAAGCTTGAAAAATCCAAGAAGTCTTCAACCCTATCGGAAACAAAACTTCATATTCAAACTTCTCCCAATAAAAAGTATCAAATAAAACTGAAGAAATTTTCTGAGGACGTTCCAGAAGCTTCTGGTGATATTGGTTCCCCAGAAAATAAAAAGAATGATCAAATGAAAGCTTCCCGGGAAAGGGTGATCATTGAGTCTGACCACGTTCAACTTCCATTGGCTAACATAACTTCTCAAGAGCCTCAAGATAATATCCAATCGATTGAATCCACATCGTAGAATACTTTTGAAAATGGTTTCCCATCCAGCTCAATTGAAATTCTTCTTGAAAATGAGTTCTCTCTTCGTCTTCGGAAACTTCTTCATTCCTGTCTCTATTGGAAAGCAGATGCAAGATCTTAAAGATCGTAAGACTTATTACAAATCTGAAACCTCAAAGGCCAAATCAAAAATTGAAGAGCGTAGACAAAAATATTCAACTCTTGAAAAGCAGGTTGATGCGCTTCTCAATAAACTTGTTGCATCTGAAAATTACGCCATGCTCCTCGAAAATGTTGCCAAAAAGAAAGAGAAATTTACGCAGAAAAAAATGCCACTAAAGACAAGCTCATGGCAGCTTACAAAGAGGGGAGTGATTTAGCCACATATGGTTTCACCAAGTGCTTTGCAGATTTTGAAAGAGTCGTAAAAGAGAAACAACTCATCTTAGCTCAAGTTGAAAAGGAAAAATATGATGTTGAAGCTTACGCTGCTAAGTGTGTAAATAAATTAGATTCGAGGGACGCAATTGTTAGGTCTGCGTTAATTCAAGAAATTCATTAACGCTACCCTGATCTTAACTTGGGAAGCTTCTATGGACACGTCCCAACCAAATTTTGTCCGCCTGGGATATCGTTGAATGAAAGTGAAAGTGAAAGGTGTTAGGATTTTATGTTCACATCACGGAAGTGCCGCTCCGAATGCGGGACATATTTTCTTTAAGTCTGAGGTTTCTCCTTTACTTTTTCCCATTATTTTTCAATGGCCTTGAACCCTCACCAACCTCGTCACATTCTGAGTGAATTTTGAAGTCCTTTTTTATAATATTACCACTAAGTAAGTGTAACGAAGATCCAAATTGACGATTCGAGGACTGATCAATGGAACCATAAGAACGATTCGAGGACTAATTAAGGGAACTGAAGTAACAGTTCAATGACTAATCAAAAGGGTACCTTGTGATGTGTAACTCCTACTAGATACTTTAATCAAGGTGGGGCTAGTTTTAGGGGTATAAGAACTCGAAACCCCAAACTAGTTACTATAAATATAGTTTATTATACATTTTTGATACGGTGAATAGGCATTATATGAGGCTACATCAATCATCTTATCATAGCTACTTCAATATAACACATTAGTTGAGCTGCTTATATCAATCATAACTCTTCTAAATAAATACCTCCATCGATTTCACATATGATCAATAAAGCAATTGACCAAAATTTAATGATGAGATTAACTCAAAATTTAAATCGAGATTTAAGATTTTCAATTTTTTTATTTGTTTTTAGTATAGTATTCATTCATTGGAATGAAATGTGTATTCCTCTAATAATGAGTGAATTTTTTAAAAGAAAAAGTGGACATCCTTTTTAAGATGAAACTAGATTACATAATGATAGTTTGACATAGATCATGAGTTTTGATAAGTATAACGTGTTTTGGCTAATTAATTCAGAACATGTATAATGGTTGCTTTTAAATTTAAATATTATTGAATGTCACATGAGAAGGAGTAATGAATACTTACTTATCTTTTTGTGAATAGATTTGGTTTTACTCAAAGTATAACTTTTTAAATAGTTTTGAAAATATCATTTATATAACAACTTTTATTTAATTCTTATCTTTCAAAATATTTTTTAATTAGTGATATATAAAGATTTTATTTCATAATACGAAGCAAAATTGGGAATGAAAATAAAAGTATCTCAAACAAGAAGTCTGGCCCAAACGAAGCAGAGAGGCGCGAGAAATAAAATAAAAATATCCACAAACTCATATTTAAAATTTCGTCAACATTTAACTTTTTGTTTTTTTGTCATACGACTGCAAATGAACAAAACTAGAAGTGGTTATACTAAAACGATATTTGAATACATCAAGACATCGATATGATGTTAGATATGTTCTCACGTAAACTCGGTATTCTTTTACAATCTTTTTTGAAATATATCGGTTTCTTAAAATGGAAACAATACTTTTAAAATGGAAACAACAGTTTTTACCTGATCAATCCATGTCTTGTTGTGTTTTTTTCTTCATATAAAGCGATTGCATAAACTTGTTTAGTCATTTTTTATTATATGTTATTGATGTTTGGTGACTAAGTATCAAACGACTACGTTTCGGTAACAATATCTTTTTGAAAATCAATGTTAAATGATTTTAGCATTGATATTTCTAAAATGTGCATAGTGTATATTTTATTTACCACGATATTTGATGAAGACTAACTAAATAAGTAGCACTTTAATCTTAATCTTTGCTTTTTGTCTTTTTTTGAAGAATTATTTTTGAACTTCTTCATAAAACAAAGTCACATTAAATGTGTATTTTGGGACGGTACCAAAAAATAAATATACGGTATTATTTGTTTAATTAATACCCAAACTTACAATTTTAGATTTTTATAGTGTATAAATAATTTTCAAAGTTTTCAAGACTAGATTAAAAGAAAATTTGAAGGTTTCAAGACTATTAAAAGAAATTTTAACATTCTAGCTTTAATTAATATAGTTATATTGTATTAAAGTAAATTTCAAGTTTTCAAAACAATATTAAAAGAAATTTTAACATTCTACCTTTATAGATTTGTTATATAAAATAATTGAGTATCGGTTGAAACTCAATTTTTAATAATTTCGAAACTGTAAATTTTAAAAATTACAGCAAAGTTCGACATATCTGCACCTGGTTTCTCAATACCTAGAACCCGACACCCGAAACAAACAGGTTCTTCAAAAGAATCTTCTGCAAAGGCCACTTGTCTTCTCGTTTTATTCGCTGCTCAAATCGTTCATCACTAAGTATAGTTTGTCTTGCTATTTTGTGGGCATTTTAGATTTTGGATAACATTTGACGGATCGGTATATGAAAAGCAAATGAAGGGTTTGATAGCAGGTGGAGTATCAGCAGCAGTTGGGCAGGTACACACAGAGCCACATTGAGTAGAGTGGTTTTGAATGGTGAAGAAGGTTTCCGCTCTACTAACTCATCTGTCTGTTCTATCTTTTAACTTCTGTCCTAGTTAAAGTCGGCTAAAACTCTGGTGAGAAGAGAAAAAAAAAAGTGATGGTTCAATCGGGATTGACCGTTGGACCACAATGGACCAAGGATAAGCAACAGCCTGTTATCCTTCCACCGCCGTGAGAGGGAGGTATTCGCTGCTCTGTTAAACCAGCCTCACGCATTGCCCTCCGCTCTAAGAGCCACATGAAGAAGGCCTTCGCCGATTCCACAGGGCACACTCAAGGCTTGGAACGGGCAGGCCAGTGTATCGCCTCACAAGGTCCGATCCAAAGGTCTGGGCCAATGTTCCATCACAATAATGCCCCCACTTGGGTTACAAGCTCGTGTTACCAGGCTCGGCGAACAGATTTGTGAGAATCTAGATTATATAGCGTCATATTATTTACTCCTTAGCGATGTGGGATTCTTAAGCCAGGATTGTTAGTAGATTTCAACATGAGCTGTGGGCTGTATGTAATGGACTAATGACTAATGAATTCTCTCGACCATTACCTTCAACAAATATTAACAAATATGGAATGAGAGAGCGTCCACTTCATCATCATCATCTTCCCTACAGCAAAGGAGCCAATTTTTCTTCTCTTCTATTGCAGATTGCAGCTACACCCATGTCTTTGGATAGATGGTTCCTTTTCCTTCTCCTCCTCTATGGCAGCTTTCAGTGGTGTTGGAATTCTTATCTTCTTGCTTTTCCATCAATCTTTCCGATTCCATTCCTTTGAGAAACCAACTCAAACCCTAAACGTTTCTTAAATACAGACCTGTCCCATGTATAAAAACTGTCCTCAAATAAGAAAGGAAGCCCCTTTTTCTTAATTAAATATTATTTCCTCGCTCTTTTTATAAAATACATTAATATTTTAGATAATATTATAAGGATTTTGTTTAATTATCTTTTCTTTATTTGGACTTCATCCCCATATTTTTAGTTCTCTAATTTATTCTAATACCCACATGTCTTGTACTCTAACACTGCTATCAATATTACAGCATTTTTCAAATTTAATTATTCTATATGAATAATATTTTATTGAATATAAATTAAAATATTTATATGTTCTCTCTTTTGTTTTATTTTATGTTAAAAAATACTTTTTATTTCGTCATGGTAAATTTCTTTAAATTACCGTATGTCTACCCCTAGTCAAACTTGCATTCTATTGTGATTCTTCTAATTACAAAACATATTCTAAATATCTAACCAAAAAAATCATATTAATTATTAATCCCTCATCAAAACATTTAAATTTACTTTATATGATGGAACTAATCTTTTTTCTTCCACCAAAATATTCAACTCCGACCATCTTTTTTATATCGAATATATCAAAAATTTATAATAAAAAAATTTCAAAATAATAAATTCAAATTTAGCTATAATAACAAATTTAATATATTAAATGGAGACTTACCCGCTCATCCAACAAACCTACCTATTACGAATAAAGGAACCAAATATTTAAAAGACTTTATACCTAAAACACCATTCTACATAAAATCCACCAAACAACTCTATCCATTCTTTTTAATATATATATTTTTTAATTTCAAATTTTAAAAGTCCATGTCTTTTAAACCGTAACTCGAATAAAATTTTCAAAATTATCGTTCGTTTTGTTTATTTAAGCGGAGCAAAACTAGTACCCCTCATGATCTATTTTCAATTAAATATATATATATATATATATATATATATATATATATATATATATATTATATTATACACGTTTCTCATCTATTTACTCATCAATCATAGTGGGTTGGTTAGGCATCTAATATCTATCATAGTGGGTATTAATTCGCCTCCAACAATAAAATATTTAAACATGTTTCGCATCTAGAAAAAAAAAGTTTCGCACATTCTTCTATTACACTATCAATTTAAAAAATTAACAGTTCGTATCTTTTATACTGTAACTCGAAAAAAAAATCTGAAAATACCATTGGTGTTTTTTTTACGAACAAATCTAGTACCACTCATGACTCATGAATCAACTATTACTTTTGACTTTCACTTTTAACTTTTTCTCTTTCTAAAATATTCTTACTCAATGGGCTTTTAAGAAAAAAACTGAAGAGTCTGCCTAATTATCAAAACATGTCAGACTATAAAACTCAATAGCTACTTGATGGGACCGTTATGGGTTCGACAACTATCGAAATATGCCAGAGGAAGAATATCAAACTCCACATAATCTACAAAATCAAAGATATCCCTCGTATATAATTCTAAGGTGGTGTCGACCAAATAGACATTAATTTAGTCCTTCTTCAGATTTCTTCACAAGGACTAGGGAGACTACTGATAAGAATGGAATTAATATGAGCCAAAATAATTAGATTAAAAGGGCAAAATGGTGAACAAATAATGTATAAGGAAAATTTTAGTTAAATAAAAGTTTAGAGAAATTAAAATGAAATATGTAACAAATATGTTTTACTTAGTATAATAATGAGGTGAAGTATCTAATAGGATAAGTGCATGTCTATTCCATGGAACTTACCACGCCTATAAATAGATGTAATTTTTCTTGGGAAATGAATAAATCATTATTTTTTACTTAAACTCTTGACATTTTCTCTATCCAGAATATTCTCTACATATTCTCTCTCTAGCAATTTGATTACTCTTTATAGAATTACTTTTAGACCAATTATCAATTTTTTACTATAAATAATATCAAGAGAGATCAATCATCATCAAATATCATTTGAGAATACGGTGTTTAGTAAAATTTGGTGGATTTCTGGCCTTGGTACTCAAACTCGAGATCCTTAGTATGCCTCTTTCTAGAGGCCTTGGTCATTGTAGACAATGAATCTCTCTCAACAATGGTTTCTAGAATATGTCGACTGGGCTCCAGGTTAAGATACTCATTGGAAAGATTAGGAAAATCAATAGAGTGGTCCAACATTACCATTATTTATTTTCATTCCGGACTATTATTAGGGCCTCAATCTTGATACTTGCAGGCCTCGCCCATGCTCTATTTAGCTTGGATTCGGTGTCTTTTGGCCTCAAGTAGCCTGGGACTTTGTACAAACTTAATAGATTTCTCATTATCGATCAAGCATTGAATTTCTTCTTTCAGCAGCTTGAAATCCCTAGTAAACTTACCAACATTATTGTGGTACTTGAAGAGGTCTTGGTAGAGGGTAGTTAACGGATAGTGAAGTTGCTATTAAACGGGTAGTACTTGATAGAGCACACAATTTGATACTATAGTTGGGCTCTAAAGTTGGTTAATTTTTCGGGGTTGCGGCTATGGACCACCCTTAGCCTCATTATATCTTCAGCTATAATTTGATATTTGAATTGGGTCAAAAGTGTACCAAAGGTAAGGGTTTCATTCTTCATAATATCATAATTGACTAGCCCTAAAATTTTAATTGCTTAAAACAAGAACAAGCAAAAGCCTTATGGAAATCCTTCAATATATTCTTTATCTGAATGAAGTATCAGTTATAGTCTTGCAAGCTTTTATCAAGCTCCTTCTTATAATTAATTATGTAGCCGTCATCACCCTCATTCTTTTTATTTCCAATAAATTGGTTGCTGAATAAAATTCATAAAATAGTGAGCTTCGGATGGAACCCGATGAAGTTGATTAAACCAAGTAAGGACATTCTCTTTGAACTTCATTGAGAATCCTCGTCACATCAACCTATTTTCTTATCTAAATATTAACATTACGTTCTTAAAGTAAGGGTAATTACTCTAGGCATTCCAAACATGTAGCAAACATTAGTTTTAATAAATGTTATCACTCAATTTTCTCATATTCTTGTAAACGGTTAAGCCTTTACTCATTTTGAGAATTAGTCTCGTTATCTGATGGCCTAAATTTTTGGATCGGTTTAATCCAATCATTGGAAAGTGGTTTAACCCTAGTTGGCCAAAGATCTATCTCATGCGCTAATTTTTTGGATCAATTTTATCTAATCCTTGTAAAGTCTTCCAAACTTAGTTGGCGAAAGAGTTATGTGATGCTCTAATTTTATTCTCATAAAATATAAAACATATGTGAAGGCTATCATTTCCCAATTAAAATTGGTAGCTCAATGTTTTTCCTTTTCGCTTTAGATTTATTGGTGCTACTCATACGCAACCACTTATGTCATGTTATCTTATTTAATTTATTTGAATATGTTTTATAATGAGAAATGTACACTAATGTACAAGTATTGCACCATCAACCATAGGTTTTATTTAGTATTAAATTTTTTCATGATTGCTATAATTTTCTTTTCCACTATTTTTCAACTCACATTATTTACAAAAATTGTAATTCTTTACAAAATGGTATGGATTGTCTTCATTCTTCTTAAAACCTTTTTTTTGTTATGAGTGTGTTTTATGAAACTTTATAGTTATTAATTGTTGCCTCAACCTCGTTTACACTTCTTCGTTCGCTTTCGCTATAACAAATTATTATTCATTAAATTATTAAGTATTTTTAAAATTTCTCTATAATATAATCATCAAATTTATAGAAATACTATTCCAGTAACCTTTTAAAGAATGAGTCAATATCTTTGTAATTCATCATGCTTGGAAATTTTTTGAAAAGTGTTAATTTTATATACACGAGTTTATTAAATATTACTTGGCGTCTATGGATTTGAGGGAAAATATGTTTTTTTATTTATATATTTGTAATAAAAAAACATATTAAGGTATAATAAATATATTGATACAATCATCATATGTGTTGTATTTTTACTTGAAAAGTAATATGTAAAGTGAATTGATAGGATTAAAAGTTATAAAATGTAAAAAACAAGCTAACTCGACATTAAAAAAACAAACTAACTCGACACGTAACATTATGGAACTAATTATTTTTCTTCTATCAAAATATTCAACTCCGACTAATCATTTTTATATCGAATATATCAAAAATTTATAATAAAGGCTTTTCAAAATAATAAATTCAAATTTAGCTATAATAACAAATTTAATATATTAAATGAGACTTACCATTTAAGCTCATCCAACAAACCTACCTCTTACGAATCAATGAACCAAAATTTTAAAAGATTTTATACCTAAAACACCATTCTATATAAAATCCACCAAACAACTCTACCCATTCTTTTATATACATATATATATATATATATTTTAATTTTTAATTTTTAAGGTTCATATCTTTTAAACCGTAACTCGATTTTTTTTTCAAAAATACTATTCGTTTTATTTTTTTAAGCCGAACAAAACTAATACCACTCATAATCTGTTTTTGAATTTTTTAAAAAGAGATATATATATATATATATATATATATATATATATTACACACGTTTCTCATCTATTTACTCATATCTATCATTGTGGGTTGGTTAGACATCTACCATCTGGCATCTATCATAGTGGGCATGAATTCGCATCCAGCAATAAAAAATTTAAATAGGTTTCACATCTAGAAAAAAAGTTTTGCATCTTCTTCATTTACACTATAAAGTTTTTTTAAAAATAACACCTTGTATTTTTTATACCGTAACTTGAAAAAAAATCTGAAAATACTATTTGTTTTGTTTTTTTAGGACGAACAAATCTAGTACCACTCATGATATATTTTGATTTTTTTTAAATGTATATATTTTACACAGGTTTCTCATCTTTTTAGTTTCGCATCTAGGTGTACAAAATTTACATAGGTTTCGCATTTCATGGTTTTGCATCTATCATAGTGGGTTGGTTTGACATCTAGCATCTATCATAGTGAGCCTGAATTAGCATCCAACAATAAAATATTTAAACAGGTTTCGCATAGTGAAACAAAAAAGGTTTCGCATCTTCTTTGTTTACACTATAAATTTAAAAACAAAATTAAAAGTACGTATCTTTTAAACCGTAACTCGAAAAAAAATGTGAAAACACCATTGGATTTTTTTAAAGCGAACAAAACTAGTACTACTCATGATGTGTTTTGAAATTTTTAAATATATATATTACACACGTTTCTCATCTATCTGGTTTTGCATCTATCAATATAAAATTTAAACAGGTTTCACATTAAATGGTTTCGTATCTATCATAGTAGATGGTCTTGCATCTAGTATCTATCATAGTTGGCCTTGATAAGGTCGGATTTCTTTTACACTGATTTACTGCATATATCTGAAGGGCAGTTCAGACATATCCAATATCATACCACACTGAACAGTACGATCAAGTGGATTGTGACTCAGCAGGCTGATGGTCATTTCCCGTCTTGGGCTTATGATTTTTCAGACCCAACCTAAGTCCATAATCCGACCCAGAAGGCCCACGGGTCACAAAACAAGTATAAATACCCCAACCACCTACATTTATGAGGGTGAGAAAAAATTTACTGGTAGTACACACCTCTTTTATCTCTCTATATTTCACTCTAATATTAAATTCCTGAAAAGATAAAACTCTTTCCTAATATATCCTTTGATAAAAAATTAGCCACACCAAATTGGCGACCACGTTGGGAGGCGACGGTGCCTGAATTCCATATTCAAAACTAACGAAAGAAGCAGTAGTTCGGATATCATCAAGGCAGATGGATCCCAATCCACAAGAAGTTCCTCCGGAGGTGGAAGGGGCGAGAGAAATTAATGAGCACACTACTGTGTCTAATGTTAAACCAATTTATTAAAAAAAAACTCAAACAAACAATGAACATGTTATGTTAATCTACATCATATATTAGATATAATAAACCTGATAACATCATTCTTTTTAGTTCCTGCCAAAAGTTTGGCCTCTAATCACTTAGAACAATAATGAATGATCAATAGTTATAATTGACGTCACCCGTAAGACATACGTAACATCCCAACTAAATCAAGTATCATTCTATCAAATAGAAATGCTTTGGAGATTGATTCAAGTAGTACTGCTGGCATGTGTCTGGGATTGACAAATTGCTAGCATGTATCATAACTTTTTGGAATCAATCAACATGGAACCCTAATAATATACAACCAATTAAACCCACAATGAGCCTATCTTTCACCATTATGAAGTTTGGATAGTATCATATGTGATTCATCCGTTCTGAGGCATCAAAGCAAAGATTGGTTTAAATACTTTTTGTAAAGAACATCCCTGAAGACTGCAAAACCATGTGCTTTAAATCTCAAATTTTTATCCAATGTTTTATCATCTAGCAAAGTCCCTCTAACTATAAATTTTATAATCTCATGCATCCACCCTTTCTCTATATTTGTGTATAAAAAAACTATTTATATCGACCTGTATGATAAATTTCTTTAAAATAATTAAAATACAATATGCCTCCACTTAGTCAAACTTATATTTTATTATGATTTTTTTAAACATAAAACATATTCTAAGTATCTAACCAAACCAAAAGATTCATATTAATTATTAATCTGACGTGAAAATATTTAAATTTATTTTATATTATTGTACTAATTATTATTATTATGACAAAATATTAATATTAGAATAATTTTTTTTTTTCATATTGAATATATAAAGGCCAAAGCTAAAGTAATAAAGGGGTTGAATTTATGAGATTAGATCACTTCGTACTTTTATTTTTTTCTCTCTTAAATCTATTTATCTCTCTAGAATACTTCTTCTCTTCTTTACTAAAGCAATTTTAAATAATCAAACTCACCAAATTAGCGACTTCACTGGGGACGACTGACAATCAGTGTCTTTTCTACTAGTTCGAATTTTGTTAACCTAGAAAAACGATCTTAAAACTTTGTAATGAATCCTGAAAACAACCCGTTGGTTCGATCAGCAATTGAAACACTAAAAGAAGATTTACAGTGGAATGAAAATAGACCAGAAGGATTTGTTCTGATCCAAACTCAATCTGATATAGAAATGCATATGAACCAGCTCCTTGATAAAATAAATGCATTAAATGAGAAATACGAGCAAAGAGAACAAGAAATTGACTCGGTGAAGCTAAAGTCCAAAGTGAGACAAGTAAATAAGCGAACTGAAATTGGAAACTAATCTAATCGATCTTGCATTGATCGACAAACCAGGAATAAGCAGAATAAAGCGTGCTTCGAAGGTTCAAAAGAGCGTTATTCTTCTCGGAAATGAAAGAAATACAAGCAAAAGTGTGTCACATCTAGTGACGATGAGGTTGAGAGCTCTGCCTCAGGTTTTAGAAGGTATAGGGGTTCTTCGAAAGAAGAAAAAAAATATCCCCAAAAATATAAGAAGGAACACAGATCTAGGAGGGACTGCATTCCTCGTTGTTTGAGGGAATCTAATTGGTGTGAGAGGAACGCATCGAATCAGTGTACGGAGACTAATCGGAATATGTATGCAGTCATGGGAGTTGAAGATAAGTACGTGCATGGTGTCGACTGGAGGAACTCTTCGCTGACAAGTGAAATTAGATTTATTACGCTTCTGAAGCGTTTTGATATTGCCAAGGTTGAAAAGTTCGATGGGATACAGGATCCATGCGATCACATCAAACAATTCAAAAAATGCATGATGAACTTCGAAGACAACGACATGTTAGTGTGTCGTGCCTTTTTTACAAACTTTTAAAGGAACAGCTTTGAAGTGGTACAATCGGATTCTGAGGGGATCTATTTCGAATTTTATGGATTTTATATTGTTTTTCTAAGGCAGTTTGTTTGTAGCAAAGAGATGAGGGAAAATGGTGATACAATTATCCAATTTAAGCAGGTAGTTGGAGAAAATTGAAGGAGTACACAAAATGATTTGTTTTGACGAAGGCAAGTTTGGATAATTGTGAAGAGGGATTGGCGATGGCAGCTTTTCGCCAAGGGTTACTGTAAGGGGATCTGGCTAATGAGACAACAAAAAGGAGAGCTTTAACATTTGGAGCATTAATAACTCATGTTGAAGTTTAGATTAAAATCGAAGAATTAACGAGGGTCCAAGGCAGACCGGTTAATGTTCCAAAAAATTCAGTTCAGGTGGCCCATAATCAAGGGCAATCTTCAAATGTTAATCAGCAGGCGCGTCCGAGGAATAATAATTTTCATCCTCGAACCGGGAGATATTCAAATCAAGCCTCATCTTACAACTATAATAGGTCGAGGCCAAATCAATAGATAAGGCCATAGTATTATGCAGACTTAACTGAGAGTGTGGCCGCAATTTTTGAAAAAAATAAGAGCTTCTAGAATTTCAGGAAGCCAACTCTAATTAATATGCCAAGGGAGGAATGGAACAACGAATTCTACAGATATCACAATGATATCGGTCATGATACCAATGATTTTATTTCTTTGAAGAAAGAGGTTCAAATTCTGATTGAAAATGGAAAGCTTTTGACTTATGTGAAGTCACAGGGAAACGCATCAAAAACTCCAACATCGAATTCACAGTCGGCCAACCAAAATGCACACGCTGGGAATTTGATGATTTTAGATTCAAAGGCTGATGAGTTTGATGTTGCTTCAGAATACTTGCATAAGGATCCAGATAGGTTGATTCTGATGGCTGTTGAAGATCCAGTAAAGAAAGGACATGTTCGAAGTCTTTGTGAGTTTTTTTAGTCATTGGCCATCTTAAGAGGTGATTCAATGGCTGGTAATAGTGATAGTTGAAGGAAGAGACATATTGTCAATTTGACAACTCAGATTGAAGAGAGAATATCCACGCATTTGTATGGAAAAATGACATTTCTTTTATTTTGTTCGATGAGGGCAATTTGTGAGGTACTGCGGGACCGCATGAGGATGCAGTAGTTATTAGGGCAGAAGTTTCTAGTGTTGAAATTAAACGCGTGCTCATAGACACCGGGAATTATGTGAATGTCATTTTCAAAGAAACATATGACAAGATGCACAATCCTCCTCGAATTTCTCAATCCAAGCGCACGATCATTGGATTCACTGCTATGACAACACGGATTATTGTAGAATTCGAGGGGGAAGTGAGTTTAGGGAAGGGACCCTTCAAAAAGAAAGTTTAAGTGCTCTTTATGGTGCTAGACTGTCCCATAAGTTACAATGTTATTTTGGAAGGTCTTGCCTACCTAGAATGTATGGGGCTGTGTCGACAATGCACCAGTGTTTAAAATACATGGTCATTGATTGTGTGGGAGTCGTTCGGATTGACTAGAAAGTTGCAAGAGAATGTTATGCCACTGCACTTCGGATTCGAGGATCCAGCAGTGAAGATATGATGAAAGAATAACAGTCAGAGGGGTTAACCTAGGATTTTAATGAAAAGGTTGACGATCTGAGGGAAACCGCGAGGTCTTTAAGAGTAAGTGAATAAATTGAGGAGTACACTTTTTCTGAGGGAAAAGCACTTCGGATAGGAACCTTACTGACCTCAGTTATGCATCAACGATTGTTAGAATTTTTGTCTTATAATTTGGACGTTTTCGCTTGGAAAACGTAGGATGTGATAAGTGTGCCGATCGAAGTAATCTGTCATAGTTTGTTTGTTAACTCAAAGGTGAAGCTGTTAATTCAAAAAATAAGGGAATTTTCATCAGAAAAAACATAAACAATTATTTCCAAAGTGGATCGTTTATCCCGGGTCAGACATATAAGGGAGTCTCAGTATCCTTTATAGACGGCGAATCCAGTTGTGGTCAAGAAGAAGAACGGAAAGTGAAGAATTTGTGTGTATTTTACAGACTTAAATCGAGCTTGTCCTAAATACCGAAATTATTGCTCCTCGGATAGATCAGTTGATTGAGTCTATTTTGAGAAACAAAATATTAACTTTCATGGCTTATTTTACATGATATAACTAAATCCAAATGGATCTGAAGGATCAAGAATGCACTACTTTCATTACTTATAGGGGTTTGCATTGTTATAAGGTTATGCCTTTTGGATTGAAAAACGCAGGAGTTACTTATCAAAGGTTAATGAATAGAGCATTTTACACTCAGATCAGAAGAAACATGGAGGTGTATATTGATGATATGATGAAAATAAATTGGTGGGCGATGCACATCTGAAGGATTTAGAGAAGACAATCTTGAATCTAAGAGTAATCAGGCTAAACCTTAATCCTAAAAAATGTACTTTCAGAGTTCGATCTGGGAAGTTCTTGGGTTATGTTATCAGCAAAAGAGGGATAGAATCTGATCCAGAATAGTTGAAAGCTGTAATTGCAATTAATTTACCTCGAACAGTTAAAGAAGTGCAAGTTTTGACAGGAAGGTTAGCATCACTTATAAATTTATTTTTAGATTTTCTGACAAATGTTTTCCTTTATTTTGAGTGTTACGATGGCCAAAATGATTTGAGTGAACTTCAGATTGTGAAGCAGTGTTTACAAGCACTAAAAACTTATTATCATCACCCGAAATTTTATCAAAACCTCGAAGTTGAGAGAAGCTCATTTTTTATATTGCGGTATCGGATTTTGCAGTAAGTGTAGTATTAATCAATGAATATTAATGAATTCCGAAATCGGTAACCATGTCAGCAAAAGTTTGGTGGCAGCAAAAATAGATATTTGAAGCTTGAGAAAATTAGCATTATCGTTGGTGGTGGCTGCTAGAAAGATGCGCCCTTATTTCCAAGCTCATACCATTGAACTTCGAACTTCATTTCCCTTGAAAAATGTTTTGCAACATCCTCATATTTCAGGGTGAATGACCAAGTGGTCAATAAAGTTGGTAGATTATGATATCTTATTTACACCTCGAACTACAATTAAAGCTCAAACTTTGGCAGGTTTTCTTGTTGAATTTCATTCAAGTATAAAAGAAAATTGAAGAAAGTAGGGAGGTTTTACCATCGAATTCGATGTGGGTTATTCGAACAGATGGAGAATCAAGTATTTTGGGATGCAGCACTGCAGTTCAGTTAATTTCTCCATCCGGAGAAATGATGCTTCAGTCTATCAAATTTGGTTTTCACGACTCGAATAACAAAGCAGAATACGAAGGTGTTTTGGCTGGTTTGAGACTTGCAAAAATGTGTGGAGAAACTTCAGTACGATTGGAGATACATTCTCAATTAATAGCAAATCAAGTATCTGGAAATTCCGAAACAAAAAAGGATCGCTTAAGTTTGTATCTTCAGGACCTTCGAAACTTCGATGCTATTATTTGATCATGTTGTTATGGAACATATTAATCGAGGAAGTAACACGATAGTTGATTCGTTATCAAATATCGCTTATAAGGAAGAGTATCCATGGATTTTATTACAAGAGAATCCTTCGATTTTAACGCAGTCAGACCAGTGAGATTATATGGAAGAACTGTTTGTCACTAGAGATGTAGTCCAAGGTGATTGGCGAACTGGCATTCTAATTTTTTTGATTCGAGGAGCATTGCTTAACGATACGAAATTGGCTAAAAAACTGCGAGGCAAAGATTTTGGATACATAGTTTTGGATGGAGTTTTATATAAGAAAGCATTGAGTAGGCCGTTATTACGATGTTTGAATAAGCAAGAATCACAAGAAGTTTTATTAGAGTTGCATGATGGAGAAGGGTCATCTTGTTGTGGGTTTAAAGCTTTATCTCGTCGAGTTTTTCTTGCAAGTTTTTATTGGCCTTCGATCATAAACGATGCAAAAAAATTGGTTCGAACCCGTGATACCCGACAAAGGTTTTCTAATTCTATTTATAAGCCAGCAGTCCCAGTTATGTCTATCACCGAGGCCATACCATTTGATAGATGGGGAATTGATTTAGTGGGGCCTTTGCCGATGGCATCTGGAGGGCGGGAAATGATAATTGTAGCGGCAGACTATTTTAAAAACTGTACTAAAGTGGAACCATTATCTGGAACGAGAGCAAAAGATGTAATTAAATTCATAATAAACAGTGTTTGTTGTCGTTTTGGAGTCCTTCGGAGAATTACTACAGATAATGTCCCCCAATTTAATAATAAAGAAATGACTTCATTCTGCGCTTCGAAAGAAATTTAATAATGTTTCTCAACATATTTTCGTCCTAAAGCAAATGAATAAGTCGAGATGACGAACATATCTATTTTAGATGTTTTGAAAAAGAATTTGATAGGGGCAGCAAGAAAATGACCAAATTATTTGCAAGAATTGCTCTGGGCTTATCGAACAACTTCAAGGGAAGCCAATAAGGAAACTCCTTTTGATTTAGCATATGGAATGGATGTTATAAGCTCTGTGGAATCTACGATGTTATCTTTCAGAATAACCCAACATTCTGAAAAATCCAATGATAAAGCTAAAAGAGAAAATTTAGATCTGATTGATGAGAAAAAAGTTCGAGCTCATCTAAACGTGGTACATTATCAAACTCCTATGAGGAATCGGTACAATTCGAGGGTAAAAAAGAGGGAGTTTAAGATAGTCGATAAAGTCTTGAAAAAAGTATTTCTATATACTAAGGAGAAGAAACTCAGAAAAATGACCCCGAATTGGGAAGGACCTTATGTGGTTACTGGAAGGATATAGTCAGGTTCTTATCACCTTTGGGTGATAGTCAGAGGAGGATGCTTTAACACCCATGGAATATAAGCATCTGAAATTATAATGCGAGTAGTTATGTTGTATTTTGAATTTGTTTCTTTTGGTTGAATAACACACTCTTTCCTACCCTGTTGGCCCAGGAAGGTTTTAATGAGACATTATGTACATATTCAACATTATCAATAAAATGTATTTTTGGCCAATGGTTGTTTACAAGTCTTTATTTAAACTATATTGATAATTGATCAAAGACTGATCATCTTTGAGGTTTATCAAGAGTAGAATGTTTGGAAGTGTTTATTACACTTTTCAAAGAAACAACCATGTTCGAAGTGCTACGTTCAATAAACGCATTGTGATATTCGAAGTACTACGTTCAATAAATGCATTGTGATATTCGAAGTGCTACGTTCAATAAATGCACTGTGATTTTCGAAGTGCTACGTCCAATAAGCGCACTATGATTTTCGATGTGCTATGTTCAATAAACGCATTATGATATTTGAGATGCCACGTTCGTTTAATGCACTATAATATTTGAGGGATTATATTTTACAAATATAATTTAAAAATATTCTATTATGTTTTAACTTCGAATAGTTAATTTAAATAAAGGATCACATAACTTGATGGAAAATATGAAATATAAGCAAAAACCTTTGTCATTTAGAATAATTCGATTATTACAATGGATATGGTATATGATAAATACAAAAAAGATTACATAAATTTAAAGGGTAGTAAAATCATTAAGATGACTCCTCTTCGGTTGATTCCTCTTCAGATGATGAACTTGGGATAGGATCGAAAGTTTCATTGGGCGGATGTTCAACAGTAATGTCGTTCCGGAAGCTAGACAGGTTAATCTTAGGATATGTTGCGTGGATTTCTCGAAGAAGTGTGATGTCCTTCTCCTCTTTTCCATTGTTGATAGCTGCCAACATATCCTTGGCACATTCAATTTTTGTAGCAGTGTGGCTATCTCATCAGTCAATTTTTTCTTTCCTGCTTCACTTTTGGTAAGAGAAGTCCGAAGATCATTGAATTTCTCATTCTCTGTAGTTAAGTCTTCAAGGTGTTTAGCCTTGAGTCGATCTATTTATTCTTGATGCAAAGTGTTTAGATTCTCTTTCTCGATTTGGTGTTGTTCTCGTAAATGCTTTTTGACTAATAAGATTCCTCACATAAGCTCTAACATTTCCATTTCGAAGCCATGAAATTGATCTGCTATATGATTTTGAAATTTTTCCTCAAGTATCTTCAGCTTCAAAAATTCGTTTGTAGCGAACTATATCTTTGGCCAGTTGTTAAGATGAATTTGAGAATCCTCAATTTCTTGAGTAAGCGTTTCCGCTGCAGTTTTGAGATCGGAAAATGGTTGAAGTACAGCAAGGACATCTGGGTTTGGTGGAATAGGAGGAAAACTCTTGAGCTAGGCTGAGGGATGAGATCTAAAGACGTAGTAGGATCAGTATGAACAATAACTTCAGGATATGTTGCTTCAAAGGTAGATGGTGCGGATCTTCAACAAAAGTTGTGAAGAACAGTTTGAACCTTTTGAATCACAGGATCCTCTTCTTCAATTCTTGTGATTCGTTGAAATTGATGAAACTGTCGGAATCGAAGTGATCATCATTCTGATTATCTTCTACAGTAATTGCAACATCTTTGCTAGTTGTTTTCTTCTCCTTTTGAAGACCTTGTTCATTCCTAGCAGCTATGACCTCATCGCCCATCAGACACTATATCTTCGATGGTTGTAATTTTCTTTTTTCTTCTCTTTTTTGAAGGGCTGGTAGAACTTTTACTTTCGAATGTGTAACAGTCTTAATCTTTTTTGGAGAAGGCTCTCCCTTTGTTCTTTCTTCGATGGTCGAAAGTTTGATTTCCTTTGTTTTTCTGTTTGGGATTTTAGGCTTCGGGTTTGTTAAAGGGCTAGCACCAGATGTGCTATCTGCTTTTTTGTTCTTTTTTGCCTTTTTATTCTGAGGCAAGTGACTGTCTGATCGGTTGCAGATAGGTAAGAACACCTTGCAATTGGATGGACTAATATTTTTAAAGCTTGAATAAGGTTACGTTGTTTCATCAAATTTTCAGGAGGAAGGGCTCCAGGAGTGATCGGAAATATACGACTGTTGAGGAGATTGATTGGTTGAAAGGCTACGTGAAAAGCATTGTTCCACTCTGCTTTCGCCCAGGCGGCAAGCTTAATGAATATTTCTTTAGCTCTTGTTAGACGAATGGCATAGCGCCTCAGAATTTCTGATAAGAACACATAAGTTGACGGTAAATAAAGGTAACAATAATTTTTTTTTTTTAAATTAGTACTTACGAGTTCTTCTCCATAATACATTTAATCTTGATGGATTGGATTAGGATATTGCTTTACCGTTTCCCATGCTCCAGAGATGAAAATGAATTTTTGCTTCCAAAATTTGTCCGCTTCTAGAAGGTCATCGATGATTTTTAGGTCACCATCTAAGGTAAGATAGTAAAAGGGAAGCTTTGGTCCATTGGACAATTTGGTTAAGGATATGAAGTCTTTGATGCTGATAGGAATCTTAGATAAGCGAGAAGCGATAATTACAGACATGAGTGTGAACCAATAATTTGGTGTCACTTGAGTTGGGCACAGATCTAGAAGTTTAAAGTAGTCGACTATCATGGGATCTAATGGTTACCGAAAACCTCAATTGATGATTTCTGGATAGACTACAAATTCATTGTTTTTACAGTCTAAGGGTGTTTTCCTTTTTTTGGGAAGACAAAGGGTAATGTTATCTCTTATTCCCCATTGTTTCTTCAAATCCGATGCTTGATTTTCTTGATAGTATATATATGAAACGTTTTTCAAGGCAACAATATCATCAGCATCGAGAGATCTCAAATTGTAACCAACCTTTGCTCTTTCTTCATTGGATATAGTTATCAAAGACTTAATTTTCCTTGGGTTGCGGACCTTTTTCTTTGTAGTATTATCTAATTGTTTTGAGACTTCTTCCTCAGAGTCAGCTTCATTATCTGATTGAGTAGCATCGAAATCAAATTCCTCTACTTCTAACGCCTCGTCTCTCAATTGTGAAGGGTTCTTTGAGGGACTTTGTTGAGGTAATGAGGCTTCTTCAACAATCTCCCTCGGGGGAGAATATTTTGTAGAAGGATTTGATGTAGCATCGGCATTATCTCCCATGGTTATAAAAGTTATTTTTCTAGGAGCTTGTGGAGGACAAGTTGAGGAAAGGGTTGCTTCAGATTGTTGTGAAGCAGATTTGCTCGATTCACCACTAATTCAAGGTGATGATTTAGTATGAGAAGTAGAAATTCGAGGTGTTTTGGGAGTTCGAGTTTTGGAATACTGACTTTCTTCTGTGATAGGTGAAGGATAAAAGAAAAGATCTTTAGAAGGATGTTCTGAGGGGAGTGTTGCTTATCAACCCAACAGCTCTATATTTGTCTGCTCTTTCCCCTATGCAAAACTAATCGTAAGCACCGAAGACGAAATTACTGCCAGATGCTGGGGATTTTGGTTTTTTGGGAATTCTGGCCTTTGATCTTCTGGATCTTTGGTGTTTTCTCATAAAATAATTAAATATCAATCAGAAATATGAATTTTCTGGTGGAAATAACCAGAAAGTTGGAAAAAAGTTGAAGGAAGCAAAAGTTGGGAGGTTTTCTTTATTTTTCTCTCAAGAATTTTTGTTTGTGAAACAAAAAGTTAGCTGCTAAGGAGTTTATAGGAAAAATAAAGACGTGTGCAGAAGTGGAAAAAGTTTTGTGTTGATTGGGCATAATTTGAATCGGATTCGTGTTTATAGGATCGACATTTGTTATGCTAGGAGCTTAGCTATAAGCCTAACTCCTATAGAGCTATGATGAGTTTGAAACAGATCCGACATCTGATTTTATTAATTTTGCTTCGGATTTAACTTGGGGTATGGTTGTCTGAGGACATATTTCGATGCATCATAATGATTGGCTTGCATCAAATTGTGGAAGAGAAAATCATCATTGCTTCTACTTAGATTTGAAGTTAGTTAATTAGTTCTCATTCATTTATTGACTTGAGGACAAAAGGGGCTATTGATAAGGAAATGGAAATTCATAACTATACCTTTTAGTCAAGGACTAAGAGTGCAATTTACCTTTTTTATGTAACTGCTTTCAGTTGTAAACTAAGTCTTTGTGCTTCCATATAAAGACCAAAGCTAAACTAATAAAATTGTTGAATTTCTGAGATAAGATCACTTGCGTACTTTCATTTTATCTCTCTAAAATCTATTTCTCTCTCTAGAACACATCTTCTCTTTTTTACTAAAGCAATGATAAATAATCAAACTCACCACATAATACACATATATTAGGCTTTGCAAATCACAAAATATGTTTCTTCACCATTGTCATGGTGGAGAAGAGTATGAAGATCTACATTTTTTGTTTCGCTTTCAGCCTCATTCGATGGATGAAATCATCTTGTATAAGGGTATACAACTTTTTGGAGATGGATTTGTCAAAAATAAGTAGCGCAAACATTAGTTTGACTTTGTATTAATGAGAGATCGAGGGTGTTATAAAAAATTCATTTTTTGCGTTAGCAAGAGAGAAATTTAGATATTTAAAATCATTAACCTCTAAACTGATGCGTTTGAGATGGATTTATCAAAAAACAATAGCGTTGTCAATGGTTCGAGTTTATATTTTAGAGAGAATTTGAACATATTATTGAAAGAGAAGTTAACTTCGATAACCATGTTTAGTAATTCTATTTATATGTTAAAAATGTGTCTAAAAGTATTTTCATCTAAAATGGTAAGTATAAATAGTAAAAAAATATTTATTACCATTAGAAATAGTAAAAAATACATTTATGGCCTACTTATTTTTAATAAATTTAGTTAAGATAGAAAATCAATTAAATAAATGAATAATATAAATTATATTTTAGTGTAACTTATTCTATCACTATAAATTGTAATATAATTTTGGTTTTATTGACTGATTCATATAGAAAATAAGAAATACATATATCAAATAAATTACTTAATATTTATACGAATTGATAAGGTCATACTATAGTTATAAAATAATAAAGACATATATGTCAAATATATACATGGAGTGTTTGCTTATTATTATTAATGAATAATATACATATTAATAATATTATATATATATATATATATATAAAATGGACGCATAAATGATGGGATGAATCTCATTTTTAATAAAATAATTGTAATTCTCTAATCTTATTTTGTTAAGAGTTTTATTATTTTTCTTAAATTTCTTTTTTTTATTAAGCTTTGGATCTCATTAAACAAAGTCGTATGTTAAAAAAAATAGAAAAAAAAACTTAGAGAATACTACATAACAGATTTTGCCAAAACATTCGGTAATCTCAAACACACAAATCAAAAACTAAATTTAGAATAAGCATATTCTTTGTGATCTTTAGACAAGTGCCAACCATTCTCTCAAAGCGCTGAAAACAGCTTGAAAGCTTTTAGATATTAGCAGACTGCAATACGAAAAAATAAGTTTAATAATAAGATAAAAATAATTGATTTCTCTGGAGATATCAACAAATGCAAAGCAATGAGAAAGATTTTACCTTTACTTAATGGTATGAGATTGATCAATTATTTCAATACTAATCAGGGAGGAAGTAAGAGAATTTAAATTTGTGTACCAAGTAAGTAAATATTTACTACCACCATAAACTAGGCATTTAAAACTAGAAAAGGTCCTCTAGCATCGGTAGTATCAACTAGGAAAATGAGATCATATTCATAGAGAGAAATCATAATTATTATAACCCCCATCGCCTTAATAAATATATTACAAAAGCTCGATATCTCGAAAAGATTGATCAAATGGTCCAAAGAGCTACGGACTTAGAATATAAAGTCAGAACATAGAAATGCAATAAAATCTCAGGTTGTAGTCAATTTATTAAGAAGTCACAGTCTGAGCGACCAATTATAATAAATGACGAGTCACAAAACGCATGGAGGGTCATGATTGATCAGGAAAAAGATAAGAAAGAATCAGAAAGTCATAAGAAAAACCCTCGAGCGATTTGATTAGTTAAAAGATAAGAAAGAAGCCTCAAACGATATGAGCAGTAAAAAGATGAGAAAGAACCAGAAATTCAGAAGAAAACCCTCGAGCGACTGCCCTAAAAATTCGTTCATTTAGCCAGAAACAATCAAATATTTTATCTAGTAGTGGTTGTGGACCTATTAGGCCAGTGGATCTAGTGGTCGTGGGCCTGTTGGGCCATTGGATCTAGACAATTAGTTCGTTTAAGTCTAATCTAGCTTCCTAATTTACTAAATAAAAACACTATTATTTATTATTACACGGAATACCCTCAATGTTACATACGTTAAGTCGACTAGTTGGTCAAATAAATCTTACCCTCATTAATGATCACTAAAGAAAGTGACAATAAAAAAAACGGGAGCAATAATTAAACTTGCACCCTCAACTAAAGATATTTTATACCAATCCATCCGGTTTGGGTTTCCAGCATAAAGAAACAAAGTAGAATATGAGATTGTCATCACCGTTCTTCATTTAGCAAAAAATTGTGGAGGAAAAAATAATGTACAACGATTCATTCTCCATTTAACCGTGTCGAATTTAAACTAGTGTCAAGAGGACAAAATACAATTGACATTAACAAGGTCATAATATGAGCGACCAATCATAATATATAATGAGTCACAAAACACATGGAGGATCATGACACGATGAAGGAAACAACAATAAAAACGGGAGCAAGAATTAAACTTGAATCCTCAACTAAAGATATTGTATACCAACCCATCCCGTTTGGGTTTTCGACATCAAATAACAAAGAAAAATATAAAATTGTCATCGTAATACTTCATGTAGCTAAAATTTATGGGGAAAAAATAAAGTACAATTATTCATTTCTCCATTTGACCATGTCAAATTTAAACTAGTTCAAAGAGAACATAATACAATTGTCAATGCATTTGCTTCTTCGGCATTTACATCTGCAACGCCAAGAGTAATATTACAAACTGAAACCTCAACTACACTCATAATCTTCACAACCAAATGAGTAATGATAAATTACGGATAAAACGAAGCAAAATTGGAAAATTAAAATAAAAGTATCTCAGGGAAGAAGTGTGAACCAAACGAAGCAGAGAGGCACATAAAACAAAATAAAAAAACATCCATCAAATACACGTGGACAACATGAACTGTACACGAAAGGCTTTAAGGCTATTATAGGCAAACCATCGTCAAAACATAAAAAGTGAAAATTAAATACACGTGAAATACGCCAAATAATTCACAAATTCAATACAAAGTCCAACAGCATTACTGCAAACAATTACAAAGGTGATACTAGTTAAAACACAAAGAATGAACATCATAGAACAATCCCCGATGATATCAATGGAAAGAAGATATTACGTAGTTGGCGTACACAATATCTCTAAGAAGATAGACGCACAAGCAATGCAAAATATCGCGATAACAAAGATAAGTTTTTAAAAATAACAATAATAAATTATATGTTGCAGGCATCGGACTCTGAGAGCTATTATTATTAACAACGTTACAAAATATAATGAAGAAAAGGGAATTTAAAAAAATATCCTCAATTCTTTTCCCAACCCAATTGGCAAAACAATAATCAAGGAGGTGAAAAATATGATGGAGGAGCAGCGAAAACTTGGTCGGGTTACTCATAAAAAGTGTTATGGTTATACCAAGCAAGCACCACAAAGAAATAGATGTTATTGCCATTAGAAATATGCACGACATCCCATATGAATCTTACATATAACGAAGAAAATAATAATTAAAATCGAAGAACAGTAGTTGATTTCATCAAAAAAAGAAGAGCTAAAGTTCACTTTCACAAAAATCATCACAAAAAATGATGAGGAATAAATGAAATTTCAAAGTCTGATTCAGAAATTTCGGATCAAAATACAAAAAAAAAAAAAGAATTTCCCCATAACTGAAGGGGGATTAATTGGAAAGCTACGCCTGAATGGGGAAGAACCATTCACGGTTGAATAAAAGCGAAGCCATTGATCCATATATTGCTTGAAAATATAAGAAAACTTGTTCGACACCCTTGGAATGAATGAGTTTATTAAGTCTTGCGGACTAAAAAGCTTAGTAACTCACTATTATTTATACACATACTCATATGGAAAAAAATTGTTCCTCATCTTGAAGGCGCAATAATTCTCGAGGAAGTATCTAGCGTCAATAAAATGTTTTACATGCCAAAATACAACATGTCCTTTAAAGACACATATGAAATAAAGCTAAAATGCATAATGAATATTGATAAAAATAGATATGGTTAATCAAATTTTCTTTACCAAGCTACAAAAATTAAAGAATAATATGTTGAAGGAAATATATCTCGAAAAAAATTAGACATATAACAAATCTACAAATATAATAATGTATGTTGACAAATATAAAAATGGATCAAGTAGAAATATGCTATCCCAAACAAAAATACTAAAGCATATAATACCAAAGTAAATATCTCCTTTGGAATAATAAGACATATAATATATATTCAAAATAAAAACCACTTTAGCAACAAAGTGCTTTAGTTGGAATTAATATTTCATAGAAAAAAAGCTAATATGCTTCAAATGATATAAATCATCAAAATTCTATATGATGGATAATAACAAAACATGATCTTGAGTCATCAATCCAAATAATGACCAAAACATGGATGATGAGGTGTCAATCAACATAAATAAGCTATATTTTCTTTAAAAGAATGGAAAACCTATGTATGGAGTTATGCACCCTGAACATACTTGGTAAATTCTAGAAAATATATATACATAACCAAATAGGTCTAAAAAGTAATTTTTAACCTATTATACTCGATCACTCAATAGAAAAAATAAATAATACAAGATGTCTCCTAGATATAAAGATTTGTTCATAAAAAATCAAAAGAGTACTAGCAAAACAAATAGTCTTACAAAAATATGTTGTTAAATTAGCAAGAAAAAAAAGATAAAAGAAACAAAGTAAATATAATTTATACAAAAAATATTTAGGAGCGATAAGTTGTAAAGAAATAGTCATAGACTTAGTGCCACATTCAATAACGTCCATTAGTAGGACACACGTTGATTCAGAGACGTCCTTATTACCATTATTTTTGTCACCGTATTTGTCATAATGAGATATAATCCGATCCTTACTCCTATTTTCCTTAAACTTTTAAGAATTATTGCAATATTTTTTGCCCATGCCAGTCCTTCTTGAGAAAAGAGGAAAAAAAGATTAAAAAAAAGAAAAAAAAAATCAATTTTGAAGCACGCAGTCCGAGATATGGAATAACTACCCTTTCTTTGTGGCATCTAAAATGCAAAACTAAGCCAAAATTCATACTAACAAATAACTAGAATTTGCAGCAATATTTTTGCCTAAAAATTCAATATTATGCCTCGAAAGATCCTCAGTCTTTGCTTCATAAACCTTCAGCTCAACAACTCTTATGCTTAAAACATCAAAATAACATCAGACATACCTACAAAATCTATAGGACCACAATAAAAAAGAGGAAGAAGAACCAGAAAAAATGGCAATATATGTTAAAGCAACTCGAGGAGAATCTCCAAGAAGAGCTGAAGGAGGATCTGGAAGAAAAGAAATATCATGCATATCTATTGCATAATATAAAGAAGAAAGCAAACTAGCTACTGCATACGAACATATTATTAAATTAAGATTTTGGTTTGAATTCATACCAATAACCACTGATTTAGGTAGAAAATCAAGATGAGCAGTATCCTCACTACAAATAGCTTGAACATTGAAAGAAGCCATATTAAAAAAATATGAGTACAGAATGAAAAATTACTCATGTTGTTTTATAAAATTTATAGAAAAAAAGAATTTTCCTATAATAAACTAACATAAGAGTAAAGGTAAAAAAGAAAGAAAAAAGAAGTCGACAAATAAAGATAAATAACATTTAATCTAAATATAAAATTAAAGTTCAACCGAAGATATTTTCTTACACCAATGGCATAGATTAAGTCCGAAGACATATATTAACGTTCAACCTGAGATCTTTTCTTACAGTATTGGCATAGATTAAGACATATGAAATTAAATTTTATCCCGGATAAAAGCATTACCGGACTGCATGTGTACCTATAAAGTAAGTAGTTTTATTACATGCGTCAATTTTTACGAGGAGCATTTCATGTAAAAAATCATTAAAATACAGTCTCAAATTCCAAACATATAATTATTTGGAAATAAAATGTACCCTATTTGCATAATGTAATAAGTATTATATATGTATATATAGATATATTCTTAGCTAAAATAAGCCAAAATTTCTTCGGTGGAATGAATAGAGAATACAATTATTAGCTTG
The DNA here is from genome assembly GCA_036936605.1 of Limnanthes douglasii subsp. nivea. Taxonomy (NCBI): domain Eukaryota; kingdom Viridiplantae; phylum Streptophyta; class Magnoliopsida; order Brassicales; family Limnanthaceae; genus Limnanthes; species Limnanthes douglasii. The sequence continues at coordinate 46,050 of JAUPFV010000287.1, read as the reverse complement.
TAGCTTTAGCCATTCAAAAGGACTACAGAGGCTAATAAAAAATATTAATGAATCAATTCTTTCAAAAACGTTAAATATTCCAAGTGTATAGTTAATTTAGACTAAAAAAAGTGTTACTACTGTACATTGTATTCAGTAATTTGCTTTGGTTACGGTCTTCAAGAATGACTATATATTAATTTAAAAATTAATACAAAATAATAGAATAGATTCCTTCAAAAATAGAGAATTAAAAATTGCATTTCTTCCCTCATCCTTCATCAAGGATATGGAGGCTACTGAAATATCTATGCAAATACGTTCGTTAAAAAAAATCAAACAAATAAAGCCAAAGCAAAAACGAATGATGTTAAAGAAAAAAGTAATAAGGCTAAAGCAAAAATAGAAAATCCACAAAAAGAAAAAGAACTTTCAACAAAGAATAAATTAGTCATTGAAGTATCGTCAACAACAAGTCAAAGTTATTAAAGCAATCACAAATTTATCTAGCATTGTTCAAACAAAATAAAGCAATAAGAAAGTGAAAGATGCGTCGACAAAAATAAAAGATGTTATTGAAAGGTGATATGTACCTCGATAAAGACCAAACAACGCTTCATCAATAACAAGAATGTGCAAACCTTCCTTCGTCACTCTCATAAAGACTAATGGATTACTCATCCATATCCATAAAATAATCCAAATATGTCGAAGCATAGGTAAATAAGCGTGCCTAGTACCATACTAATTGTTAGATTTACACTTTTTTCCTTTGAATAAATAGAGCCTTTTATCCTCACATGAGGTTTTAGTTGGCAAAAGGTTTCAATGAGGGATCGATAGCTAGATAAATTAGAATAAACAAGACGTAAGACTCTTAATGTTAAAGGAAAGTCTCACAAAATATTTGCCAAATTGTATTCATCTAGGAAAAAAAGATAAATATTTACACATTTACGATCCTATTTATACACCTCATAATATAATTTCTCTCTCCTACTAAATATGATTGTGGACCTATATTTATGTCCATTACTTAAGTCGTGGTCAGTTACGTTAATTTCACAGTCATAAGTTGTCTTTAATGACTCTTGACTCTCTTTAAAATGTTTTATTATCCTTTGATCATGTTCGCGCCTTGTGGGCATTAGCAACTAGTTGCTATTATTATGTAGACCTCAATATGACGGTGTCGGTCTCTCTAGATGGATTCCACTCATCTAAGACCTTATGTAGGATATTTCACCCAATTAACTCCTGGTTTTCTCCAAGACCTCTACTTGGTTCTGCTTGGTCATTCATTGTGGGATGACATCGGCACTCTATAATTGGGTCTCTGCTCGACTATCCGACTTGAAGTGGGAACGGTACTTCGGGAGACGTCTTAGTATAGTGCAAACGTTCCTCGGCTTAGTCTCGACTTAGTCGTTGTGTGCGGTGTATATATACTATATGTGAGTCACCTCGATATAATGCTAAGATCCCTCAGTTTGGCCTTGTTTAGGCCTTAGTTTTATTTCAGTATGCATGTACCTTGCCCGATCATATCAACTATGATGAGGGAAACCTTATCAAGGCTCCTCCTGGCCCATAAAGTAAATTCTGGAAAAGAAATGGTCGATGGAATAAAGAACTTTGGGGAAGAGTCAAATCTGCAGTTTGCGACATGGCCCTGTATTTTACCATGTCACATAGTGATTTTATTGATTTCCAGCATTATAATTACACGTGGTCTTTGTTAGATGGTGTATGCGCCATGACGGTTTTGACACAATGATGGCTTATTAAAAGATTATATCGTCTTGAATCTTATAAAGCGTGTTACTTTAATTAATATGTGTTAAGACTACCATCCCATCACACGTGGAATGTAGAGCCAATTTCTAGGGTAAATCGATTTCAAATTAATATTGCAATTTACTGAATTAGTTGGTGATTTTGTTTCCATAGAGAAAACCACTACTTCGTGGTTTCGTGGAGCGTAACTTCTCACCTTCGTCTAGCACCGTAGATCTCATCGGTAGAAAGTTATATACTTAAATATTAACCTTTTGTTGTTTTTGTTGTATGGTTATAGTACCAGCGGTGTCGGATTAGGGTTATCCAAAGACCACTTAGATAGGCTTTCCTGAACTTGTTTGGGTGCCTTGAGACCCACCCATTAGTAGCAATGTTCGATGCAGACCATCTGAGCTGTTAGCTTGCTATAATAACCATTTTTAGATCATTGTAGTCACTTGATTAATCATGATGGTGCCAAAAAAGGTGTTAATAAGAAAGAGAAAACATGCATCATCATTGGTGACAGCATGAAGTCAGAGTTCGAAAGTCTCTCCTTTTTGGAGGAATAATTTTCGCGGTTGACCCCTAATATGGGTATTTAACTAAAGATGGCCTCCGCAAATATAGGATTGGATACGGTATCCTCAATGACGTTATAGTGAAGGTACCAGTTCATGAGGAGCAACCTTATCAGGCCCGAGAGAACGAAACATACTTATACACGACCATTTTTTATTGGGGTCTACGATTACCCTTACCCTCTACGATCCACGATTTTTTTAGTTTCATAAACATATGCCCGAAGTAACAGATGTTTAATGGGTGGAGGGTGTTGCTTAGCATAATTTTAAGTTCCAAACTTTTAGATATTCTTATGTGTCTAGCAGATTTCCTAGATGTAGTTGATATCTCAAAAATAGCTCGTTCGTGCTTCTTCTACCTCCAACTTACGGGGGTAAGACGATTGGTGAAGTTTCATACATCAGATAAGAACTGGAAACACATATTTATTTTTGTATCCGGGAATTAGGAGCATAAAAATGTTGTTCTGAACCTTCAACTAGAGAGACAGTGGGGGCTAAGTGTAACAATTAAACACTATATATTTTTTTAATATAGTCCAGCGGTGACACTATTTAAATTTCGTTTGTGCTTGTAGGTGAAGGAAAGTACCAAGAGTGGTGTATGGAAGGTTCGCTGGAGGGAGTTGTAAATCTGTTGATCAGTTTGTCAGCGGTTTTCAACACAACGTGAGGTCAGGAAGCATCAAACTTATTTATACAAATGAATTATTTGAAGTGTGGGTTATGGCATGTGTCGGAGTTGGAAATTGTAGAGGATGGTCAGGTTAAGATGGTAGGTAGTAAGGAAACGGTAATAATATAGTGATTGCAAGCCTTGATTAAAAACGTTATCGAGACCTCAACAATATAAGGGTTGGGTTGGTAGTGCCCCCGAGTCGCAAGGCAAGAGAGGTGGAGGACACATCTCCCCCTCGAGATAAAAATTAAAGGGAAGATAAGATGTTGAACATTCAAGATGTCAAAGGAGGTAGTCAACAGGAAGGCAGTTGTTCGCATTCGGGAGAGGGAGGAGTGAAGGACCATGGTCGTCCTCCACGTAAAAATGAGTAGGATACTGAGGATGATGAGTGTTCTCTACTAAAAATAAATCATGTCGGGTTAAATGATATTCCAATATCACAACGTAAGTTGAGGTTAATATATGAGGATGAGAAGGTTGAAGGGGGTTTGATAAAGAAGAAAGGTGATGAGGTGCCGTTACTGGAGGTCAAAGAAGCCCGAAGAGGACAATGATATACCGGAGAAGAAGAAGAAGAAAATGTCTGAGGATATAACTCGACGTATGGAAATTTTTATGAAGGGCGTGGGTGCGGGGTTTTCGTACTTGAATATTATGAGGCCGGACCTCGCACGTAAGCCAAGTCGTGTTGGTGAGGCTGTTTGAGGTGCTGGATCGGCTGAGGAAGTTTCGCTTCTGAGCACAACGATGTCTTGGCCATCATTGTTTAGCTAAACAAATTGTCGTTTTACAATACATGCCCATAATGAGATTTTACAGCGACAATGGAGCTTGCCATCAAGTGAGTATTTTATAAATATGTAAGTTTACTCAATATGAAGTTGGGTTGAAATAACGTTACATCGATGTGTATACAAATGTATCATAATTCAGTTGTCTTGACCTATCGACGCATGTCTGACGTAGCCTATCAAGCAATGGAAAAGTGGAAACCATATGCCGTATTCTTTGGCTTTGTAAAATCCTTAATTATAGAGCTTTCTAGGTTTCAGAATTCTTATAGGTTATTCAGTAGTAAAAGTGGAAACCATAGGCCGTATCCTTGCATAAAAATGATGAGTTGCGACACAAGCTGTCCTCAGTTGCTAATGAGCGTGATTCTTGTAGGAAAAGATGTTTGGAACTAGTCAGTAGTAGTGCTTTATTGTCGAAGCTAAATAATGACCTTATGAAGAAGAATGATGACTTAATGTCTCAAATCGTCGGTCTTCTTACATAGAACATGGCCCATGCAAAGAGGGTAGAGTTCAATCCAAACTGATTGCAGATTTGGCAATGGAGAATGCCAACTTGAAAGTATTTCTTGGGGAATTAAAATCTAAGAAATATTGACAAAAATATGAGTTTCTAGCTAGAGGTGGACTTGAAAGAGCACGAAATACAAGTCTTGGAGGAGCGTGAAAGACAATTCATAGAGGTAGCTATGGGTATGATGAAAAAGAATCAAAGGGGACTGTTTTGGATTGCTAAAGTTAAACCCAGAGATGGAGTTAGGGTCGTTTAAGAAATTAGCTCATATTGGGGATCAACTAACCGTGGGAGGTATTGTGGCATCTGCGGCGGAACCTGCTGTGAAGAAACTAGGGGTAGGATTCGTTGTCGTAAGTGCAAGTGGCTCAAAACAAGGCTTAAACAAGATCAAGCCCATTGTGGCCCATCACGTAGCCTGAGCGGGACATATCAATCAGCTTAGTCGCGGGAGCGACCATTTCGATAATTTTTTTCCCATATAGGTTTGATATATTATCAATTTGCTTATTAATATCGTTACAAGGTATTGGGCTCAGTGTGGCCCTTACGTAGCCTTAGTGGGCGTTGTCAATTAGCTCGTTCGTATTAATCGACTTCTTAAACAATAACATCAGCCTTTTCCTTGGAAAAAGCCCTTCTCTTTTGTACCACAGGTGCTATGTCTCTCCGAACGGATAGGTGATGTGATATAATATCTGGTGGAACTCCAGTAACATCAGCATTGCACCAAGCAAAGACATGGTGATGGTCTTTTAAAAACTTCAACATTTTACTCTTCAGTTCGGATGGCATTTTGGACCTTATCTTTACACATTTCCCTTCTTCCAAAGAATGTGTTTCAACTTCTTCAATCGGTATCAACACTCCAGGGGTCTCTCTGGGGTCATCAATCTCACCCTCACCCCAGAAAGCCCCTCAAACCGCTATTCTTTATTGGTACGAACTGCCCCCAACGTCCGTAGGGCCAGTGCTGTAGCATAACACTCTCTTGTAATCTTTTGGCTGCTCCGAATAACTCCCACTTGTCCTTGAACATCATATTTCGAACATTGGTAGACTGTGGAGGCCACTGCATGCATCCTAAAGAGCCAAGACCTCCCTAGAATAGCATTATAACAAGTGGGACAATCCACCACAATAAAAAGTATTCTAACCATCTTCTTAAAATGGCCTTTACCCAACAAAACTTCCTCTTCGAACTCCCCGATCACATCTGCTGAGCTTCCAGTGAAACCCACAATTGATCTGTCCGAACGCTGAATTACGCCTGGATTTTTCATCTTTTTGTAAGAGGTTAAAAAGAGGATATTGGTTGAACTCCCAATATCCACCAAGATTCGTCTTATGGCATTGCCCCCAATGGATGCTCCTATGACAACAGCATCTTCATGAGGGCCAGCTATATCCCTTAAGTCATCCTCGTCGAAATCAATGAAGGGAAATAGAATTTGTGATTGATAGGAGGTCATGGCTCCTTCCAGCTGGGTAGCTAAAGTATGAACATGCCTCTTCCTTGAAGAAGCAGTAGGAGCTGTCATATATCCCCTCCAAAAATTGTGAGTGATTCAAAAAACTTAATAAGCCCGGAGACTGTTTTACAACGTTCCTCAATGACATCCACTCTATTTCGAGTTGGATCAGGATCCAAGTAATCTGACTCTACATCGAATCTTTCGATTATAACCATAGCTCCCTCCGGAGCGGATGTGCCTGCATTATTTGGACCAGGCCGATGAGCATTATCAGGCCTATTTCCTCCTCTTCTTTTGACATATACCCCCAGCTTTCCTCTTTCAATTAAATTCTGAACTTCTTGCTTTAAAGCAATACAATCGTCGGTGGTATGGCCAGTATCATTATGGTACTGACAGAAGGAATTTTTGCGATGTTCCCTAGGTGATTGTAGTGTAGCCGGCCTTCTATAGTGTACTTCTTCCTTTGTTTTGTCATAAATGGTGGCCACACTTTCTTTCAACTCTGCAAACCACTCTGGTTGAACCCAAGGCCCTCTCTTATTTCTAGATTGTTGACTCTGGGCAGGCGCAGCTGGCTGAGACTGAGCTTTAGCTCTGTTATGACCCTGCCCGGCCTCCCTTGCCTTGTTCCCGGACTGATTTGGTTGAGGTTTGGTGCAACCGGGGCATACCTCACCTGCATGTGCACCCTAGTTTTCTTTGTTTCATCAACGTTGATTTGCTTTCCGACCTGATTTAGTAGACCTCCCCAAGTCATGGATTTCTTTCTGGTCACTGAATCAGCTAAATTTCCAGGGTTTAAGCCCTGCATCAAAGATACTATTGCTACTTGCTCGAAGCAATCAGCTAACCCGTTTTTGGTGTTTACAAAACGAGTTATGTATTCTTTCAGTGATTCGTTTGGTTCGTGGGCACAATGGATTATTGTGTCCCCATTGCCCTTCAATTCTTTACTCCCAACAAATTGCCTTCGAAAGGCCACCCAAAAGGTATCGAAATATCTGATGCAGCCTTGTGGTAGGCTGTTATACCACTTCAGAGCACTCCCCGTAAAGGATTGGGAGAATGCTCTACAAAGTAACTTGTCGTCATCATCGAAATTCATCATAAAGTTTTTAAATTGTTCCAAGTGGTTGTCCGGATCTTTACTGCCATCGTATTTCTCCATTTTTGTGCTATCGAACCTCTTAGGGAGGTTTCCGGACAGAATCTTGGAAGACAATGGAGATTGTCTCCAATTCCGGCCACGACTGAAAACAATATCCTCATTGGGAGTTGCAAAGATACCTGGTTCATCGTGGAAGGCAAAAGGATCCACCAGCATCTAGTCTACATGTCTCCGGCTATGAGATGATCCTTTGCCTATATTCCTCTTTAACTTCCCATGTCTATCCTTTTTTCTTGAATACTTTTTAATCAACTTTTATTTCTTTTTAGATCGACCCTCATCGCTGCTGGAGGACAAGGATTCTTCAACTCCATCTTCGTCCGAGGAGCTACTGGAAAACTCTGAGTCTGAATCAAAGCTCTCCACTGGCTTGGACCGGTGAGACCTTTTGGAGCTAGCATGAATCTTCTTGGTACTCACATGGGTCTTCAAAGGCTCATGCTCCCTAGGGTTGTCGGTATGATGAGAAACTGATTCCTTTGACTTCTCTTTTAAGCCCATCTTTGCCTTCTCTGCCCTCAGAGCTTCTGTCTCGCCCTGTAATCTATCACGCTCCTCAATGGTATATTCATCATTTTCACCCACCACTTCAAGCAAAGCTGGTGCTACTTCTAGGGCGTCCGGATTCATTCAGACTGATTTTTTCTGATGGTTTCGAATGCTTGATTCAAGTACCGTCGTGCTCCCACTGTGGTCGCCAATTTGGTGTGGTTTATTTTTGTGTGATGGTAAGTTTGTAATTTTTGTTTAGAGTTGTGTGGAAGTTTGTGAGTATTGAATGTTTGGGTAGAGTGTAGAGGGAGAATTAAGCAGCCTGGTTGTATTTAATTTTCATTACCTTCATTTAATGTTGGTGGTTGGGTATTTATACCCTCAAATTTGGGCCTTATGGGCTTTCGGGTCATGTTTAATAGACTCGGGTCAAGTTTAAGGACCCATAAGTTCTAAGTAGGAAAACAGGCAGCTTAGTCAGGAAGTGATTAGGTTTTAAGTACTTTAGTTCTGTTCGAACAGTCCAATGGATGATGGTGTCTGAACTGCTCTTGTCCGGTTAGGTAGACATTGTCCGAACTGACCCTGTCTGAAGTGGTGACGGAATCTGGACTCATCATACATGATAGATAAATATGATCGGATTAGGGACCCAAAAACATCATTTATAGTGGATTTTTAATATGATGTTAGGTATTAATCCAATGATACTATTCTCTATCGAACATTTTCCAATATATACAGAAAAAAAATGTTTTGACACGGTTTAATAATTTTTCTTCTAGATCAATTCATAGATTTGAATAACTTTGAAGTGTGTTTATAAGTCAAGTTATTGGTAACAAAACAATTAAGAGAGATAAGATTATAATATTATTTTATTTCAAAATTAGACTAAGTCATTGAGGAATTATGTTTAGATATTTCTTCAGAAAACAAACAACTTAGAATGATCAACCTCCACACGATTGCAACATATAATATCTCCACTATGGGAATCAAAATTTACAAAGGCAGTGTTTGCCCAACTTTTACTATGATGGGTTGCAATAATAAAGGCCTTATGTTGGATAAGTCTGAAAAATAGACGAGAGCTAGGGAATAGAAAACGAGATACAAAAAATTGGCTATGAATTTTTAATGTCATATTGTAGCAGATCATGTGAAAAGGCTAGGTCTTTTGAAGAATGGCTCGGTCGGAAATCGCATGACAAAAGTTAGGTCGATAAGAAACCTCAGACCATTGAGGGCAGTGGCTCAAAATGGGTAAAGGGTAGTGGTCTGTGTGGCGATAACTTATACAAAGTGGATAATACCATGATGATACTCATCATATTAGGGGATACTGATGAGTCTCGGGTTACTGCCCTGGCTTGCTTTCAATTGATAAAGATTCTTTGACCTTCTAAATTTAGAGTATCTTATCACCATAGTTGATCATATGTCACATATTTTGAAATCCTTGCATTTTGTTGTAAGAATGTCGATAATTTTATGTTGGAATTTTTATGTCGACATGACAAACTAGATTGTAAGGTAAGTAGATTCTGTTATTTATAAAAAATAATCGTAAACTGGACGTGGTATATGGCAGACTATTGTTAACGCGTTTGAATTGACATAGCATCACATCGCGACATGAAACCACATAACTGGATCTTCGTCCTTTTTTAACAAGGGTTTTTGAACCCTTGGGGCTGATTTACTGCTAGTAGATATGGAACCTCAAAGACAGAAGGAGCTTAAGGAGGAAAAATATCACTTAGAGCATGAGATTTTACGCGAGAGGTGTGTCATGCAATATTCAAATTTACAGTATGATATATGGAAAAATGGCTTGTCAAATTGGAAGAAGTGGAATCCTTAATAAACTTGCACAAAGAAAAAGAGACCATGCTGTAAAGAGAGCTAATGCAAAATTTACATGCGGCGAGACGTGCCGAGCAAGAATTGGAAAAAACTGCTCAAAATCTTATCGAATAGGGAAAATGGCACGAAGCTAAATTTTTTGACGTGTGAAAACTCTGCTCCAAAAACAGCTTATCGAATAGGGAAAATGGCACAAAGCTAATATTTTTTACGTGTGAGAACTATGCTCCAAAAACACATTTACAATCGGTTGTTATTGGGAGGTATCCACTATCAAGGTACCCCACCATACATTGATGGATATAGATATAGGTACCTTTTGGGAACTAGTCCTACGTGATTAGAAGCCTTCGGGCTTTGCTTTTCCGTTTGCAAACGTGTCGAATGGCGTATGCCAAGTTGAGGCTTTACCAATTATGTGAATATGGTTGTTACATCCTTTTTTAAGCGTTGTAGGAGGGAGAGTTCATTTCCACACAGGCGTGCATAGATTGTGGGACATATGACTGATCTAAAATTCACTCGATCTATTTGTGTAACTTTAGGGATATGCCGGGGGGTTGTCTTGGATGGTTTGTTATTTGTTTTAGGGATTATTGTTTAGTATGTATTGAATTAATTTATGTATGTCATTAGGGCCGATCACTTTGTAAATTTTGAATAAATATTTCTAGTATACTTGATTTTATGAATCCAGTTATTGGGTTGGCACACACTCGTCATATCGACGATGTTATGATAATTTAGATATGTATGGGTATGCTTGTTCCATATTTGAACACAAGTATTAAAATATTAAGGTCAATTGTAATTTTTGACTTACACACTTTGTATAACTAATTGCTATGATATTTCCAACAATATTTCATTGAATGTATTAAAATTACAGTTCAGTTTCTCCCATGGTACCTCAAGACTTTTAGCTCAGATACATTTTTAACAGGTTCATGCTAGCCCCCTCAGTTCCCTACACGTACATATTTTTATGTCTTATATACACTAATGGAATAAAATGAATTGTCGTTTGGTTGATTTATATATTTTTTCACACAACGACATGTATCCGAGATGATTATGCCCAAGCGTGGAGGTTAGTGCTTGGTTCGTAAACCATACACTAAGTTTTTATATATTGGTGTTTGGATCCATTCATCGTGAAACATAGTGGTCTTACTAGAGCGACGCACATTCAATGCATAGACACACAGTCCTATTAGGGCGCAATATATTTTTGGGCCCATTTGCCATGCAACATAGTTTCCAGACACACAATCCTATTAAGGTACAAAAGATGCTTAGACATAAAAGTTGTGCATCTTGGTGCTCGAGAATAGAAGACAAAGTGCACGATAAATGTGACGAGTTCGTCCATATCATTCAATTGGGTACTATAATTAATTATTATATAATATGAATATTAACAACACCTATAAAAAACTGTATAAACTATAATTATCAATGAGATGTCCGATAATAATCTATTCATATTTACCAACGTAAAGGGTACACCGCCATTATATAACATGAAATGACATTTCCTAAAGCCCATAATTAAATAATTTACAAGAACTTAGTATAAATCGTGTAAATAGGTTGTATAACGATATATATACCGTAAGAAATATACCATTTCAGATGCTCAACGCTCCATGAGATAAGGAGAGGATGTCCATATGCATCGAGCAACTTTTAGCTATCATAATGTATAAATCTTCCCAGTTCAACCCAAGTATTTTAGTGCTTTATATTTCATGTGAGAGAGAATTTTTGGAGAACTTGGTCCTATTTTAAAAATTACAAAAACTTGATTTAGAATCATACTTATCACGTAATAGCATTGGTAATACTATACCCAGAAATGTGTTTTTATTTTCCTCAAAAAAGTCTAACTCAATATATTGAACCTCCCCATTAGCATATTCATTATAATAACTTATACGGAGGGAGGATATGGCGATCTCTACTGATACCACAACTTTCATCCCATAGACTAAGGTTAGACGATTATTCACCACATGGATTCTACATATTGTATCAGAGGACCATATTATTTCTTGGAGTGAATCTGTCCAACTCTCTGTGGCTCCATCGAGGGATTAATGCAATGCCCAAGTGCGGAACGGGCTGGTAAAATGCAATTTAAACCGTTAGACGTTAAAGAATTAGTAAGTTCCTCTGTGTGGAACCACCTCAGATCCGCGGGAATTATAATCTTTTAAGACCCTATACCTACAAAATATTGTAATATAGAGATAATGTACAATATCATGGGCTCATATCTTACTGGGGCTCAGGCTCCACCCATTTTGAAAAGTAGTCAATTGTAATGATGAAGATTTTTTATCCCTAAATTTCATCATGAGTGACTCTACTATATCTAAACCATATCTATCAAAAGGAATGGTTTTGAAATATCGATTCTATTGGAACCGTGTGAGTATGGATTATAATTTTCAAATCGTTGGCATGTCGTACAACATCGTACAAATGTTAGAGCATCAGCTCGTATCACACCCATCATATCAAATCGTTGGCATGGGGCATGGGTATAAAAGCTAAAATATATGATGAATACTAGACTAGTTCACCCACAACATACCGATTGGGCACTAGGATGCTCGGTTCTTCCCAACCGTTAATCAATTAATCATTCTATAATATGAATATTAACAATACTCATAATAAAATTGCATAAACTATAATTAACAATGAGATGTCCCATAAAATTTCTTATCTTTACCAATGTAGACCGTACACCATCATTGTAAAATATGAAATGACATTGCCTAAAGCTCGTAATTAAATAATTGACAAAAACAATATTGTAAATGATATAAAGAGGTCGTATAATAACATATACACTTTAAAAAATGTAGTATTTGAGATGCTTGACACTCAATGAGATCGGGAGAAGATGCTCGTCTATGTCCATGCTTCATCTTATCTGTCATAATGTTGGGTTCTTCCTACTTTGGCCCTAGTTTTTTTTGTGGCTCAATATTTCATGTGAGAGAAAACTTATAGATAACTCTGGTGAGGATAATAACCGCCTGAGGGTAGGCTGGTAATTTCAGTTGGTGTTTTATGGTGGTATGTGGGTGTTTTAGGTGTTTAGAGAGTAGAGAGATAATTAAGCAGCTTGGTAGCAGTTAATTTTCATTACCCATAGTTAATGCGGGTGGTTGGGTATTTATAGTGTGATGTTTGGGCCCTTGTGGGCTTTCGGGTCATATTTAATGGACCCGGGTCATGTTCAAAGACCCATGAGCTCTAAGTAGGAGAGCAAGTAGCTTAGTCAAGAAGTGTTTAGGTTTTTTAATACTTTTGTCATAGTTCGAACAGCCCTATGGTCATAATGTTTGAAGTGATCTGTCCGGTCCATGTGACCTGTCCGATCTGTCCGGTCCGGAGGCTTTGGACTGAGCTGTCCCTGTCCGGGGAGCATGCTAAATTCGGACTCATCAAACTCGTTCCCCTATTCAAAAATCACAAAAGCATGATTTAAAATCGTACTTATTTTGTAATAGCATTGATAGTACACTATTCAGAAGTGTGTTTTGATCTGTTTTTCCTCAACCATGTCTAACTCGACCTTTCGAGCCTCCCCATTGACAGATTCATTGTAATCATTTATATAGAGGAAAGCATGAGGATCTTTACTAACACCACAACTTCTATCATATAGGATGAGGTAAAACTATTATCCCTTATAGGGCTTCTATGGGTGGTATCGGAGGACCATATTATCTCTTAGTATAACTCAGTCCAACCCATTGTAGCTCCGATGAGAGATTGGTGCAATGCATCCGTATCAAGCGACCAAGTAAATTCCATTTTAGACCGCCAGATATTGCACAAATTAGTAAGTTTACTTATGCGATATCACCTCCCATCATCGAGGATCATAATCTCGAAAAGAAGGGCTTCAGATATCGAATACATTGGGACCAAGAGAGTGTGGATCATATTTTTAAATCATTGGCATATGATACAACGTCTTACGAATGCCAGGGTGTCCTCTCGGATTGTATGTAAATACTTGATAGTAAGATTTTCGGTTAGAGGTTTATATATTCGTAGTGAGAACCTCCCCTCATTTGTGGAGTGACTTTGAAAGGCTTTTGTAATATAGAGCGTTATCAACAAAAGTATAAAAAGAAAATCTCATTTTAAAACCTTTTCCTTTGGGTTTGTTAGTCAAGGGTGTTTCTTGGATAAAGTAACTTAAGATTAGATTTATCCAATCATGTTGCTCGTTGATGTCCATAACCTCAGATGTTGTATTGTATAGCTGATAATGATCAAATTATCTGAAGGAAAAATCAGACGAATAGATTATCTATAAGTTTATTTTATAATATTAATGTAGTAATTAGAGGTGTTTTACATAATGATCTTCTCTTGGTTACCAAAATGGACCCATGGACTTTGTAAGCCTATTTGACCCGCTTTTCTATAATACCAGCCTCTATAAAATCTAATTATATTTGTTATTACTAAAATACCCTTCGAAATTTTTGACACTATTAGTGGCGACCATATTGGGAGCCTAAATAGGTACCCGAATAACAACGTTCAAAACCTTAGTTTTTTTAAGTTTATCTTTGAAATATACCAAATGATGGATTTTGAGATACAGGTGGATCTATCAAGAATTGATATGTTCTGGATTACTTTCCGAAGGTAGTTTATGGAATACAAAGAAATATGAGGAAATGACGACATAATAATTCATTTCCGTCAGTCAAATTGGGAAAGTTTGGAACATTACACTAAACACATCGTAAAAACTAAGGTTAGCTTGGATGATTGCTTTCAGCAAGTGACTATAACTTCTATTAGGTATGGGTTTCGTCCCGGATAATTAGCTAACAACATAGCTAGGAAAAGAGCCATCTTTTTTTGGGGTTGATAGCATAGGTCGAGAAGAAAATCAAGGTGGAAGAATCCAGAAGATTAAAATTGATCCATTTGCAAGAGGTAGGTTCCATAAATTACCACCTCGGGTTCTCAACAGTAACAAGCTTAGACATTCTCTAATTTTTCTCCGAAAGACGGTAATCATAATTTACCTTGACCTAGGGTAAACCAACACCCACAAGGTCAGCAGTCCTGATTTATGGAAAATCAATGGGTCTAACCCGACATTTTGTAGAGCTAACAAAGAGTATTGTTACCATATTTGACAAGACACTAAATTTAGTTCAGTTTAGAAAGGTATTCCCAGTCAAGAGTTCGAGAGAACCAAAATACTCGGTGTCGTAAGTTTTACAATAATATATGCCACGATACAATAGATTGCATTGCGTTGAAGTAAGAGATTCAAACTTTAATTGAAAATGGAAAATTGATTATGTTTTTTAAAACACAGTCAGGGGTCGGTCGAAAGCTCCATTTGTTGGTCAATATATAATCTGAAGGGAGGCAATAAAAACTTCCCCCAAGTAGGAAAATCATATTGTTATAACGAGACCTTATAATGATTTTGATACGGAGTCTGAATATCTTGACCACGATCCTGACTAAAGTAGTATCGTGGTGACGGATGAACCTAAGAAGGTAGGAAATCTTAAGTATTGTGTGAGTTTTTTGAGTCGCTTACTATTTTTTTACGGGGATACTGTATTGGGACCTTCGGGCTACTCATGAAAGAGGAGTTTTATAATTTTGGTAACTCAATTAGAAGGAAAAATGTATTTCCATATTTACCAAGATCCGATGCCGTTTATTATGTTTGACGGTGATGATTTGAAATATGTTGACGGACCATATGAAGACGATGTGATGATCGGAGCGACAATCGAGGAGAACAAAATCCAAAGGATTGTAGTTGATACAAGTAGTTCGGAAAACATTTTGTTCATGTCTACCTACAAACAAATTAAAACCTTTTCAATATAATTTGGTCATATATAAAAATAGTGAGGTTTAAAAATATTACTACGAATGTAATCAAGGAATTCAAAAGAGATCTTTAATTCGGTCGAGGTCTTTTAAAAAAGATAACAATAGTATTTTGTATAGTCGTCAATGGGTTGAGTTTGTATAATACTATATTTGACAGGTCCTGAATCTTAAGAATGCACCCTCTGTCCTTGACGGTCCATCATTATTTGAAATATTCTATTGGGGGTCAGTTTGGGGTTGTCCAAAGCAAGTAAAAGGTGGATATATAATTATATCTTACTGTTCTAGCTCTTAAAATACTCCAGAATACGAAAACAAAACAAAATTGAAATTATTTGAGTCCACTTCAGAGTCAGATACTATAGATGATCTGAGGGAGACTCCCAGTTTGGTAATACCTAATTAAAATATTGAGATATATACTTTTCAAAATGGAATATCATGAATAGTAAGGCTCGATTACCACCATTCGTAAAGAAACAACTACTATATTTTTTATCTGAGAATTTGCTCATATTTTCCTGGTATACTGGGGATGTAACAGGTGTTCCTGCGAGTATTATTTGCCATAAAATTTCCACACGATACAACATATGCGCCATTATCTAAAAATGAAGAGCCTATTCTATTCAAAAATTCCAAAGCAATTGTTGCATATGTGGATCGATTAACAAAAATAGGACATATCCAAGAATCTTGATACCCGTTGTAGATATCAAAATCGATAATCGTTAAAAGGAAAAATGTGAAGTGGTGCGTGTGTGTTTACTTCACAGATCTAAACCGGTCTTGTCTGAATGATCCGTTTCATGTCCTTAAAATTGACCAATTGGTAGACTCTACTTAAGGTAATAAATAATTTTCATTCATGGACGATATTATGAGATATAACCATATAAAGATGGTCCCAATGGACCAAGAAATCACCACATTCATAATAAATATGGGTCTTCATTGCTACAAAGTAATGTCATTTGGTGTGAAGAATGTTGGGGCCACCTATCATCATTTGGTAAATAAGGCATTCACTAACTAGATCACAATAATATAATTATTAAACGTATGAGAGATGAGGATTATTTCTCTGATCTAGAGAAAACATTTTCTAATCTGTAAGCCATCAATTAAAATTGAACCAAAAAATGTGAACATTTGGTGTGCAGTTTAGAAAATGATTGGGCTATATTATGACTGAAATTTTTTTAGCCTGGAAGGTTAGCAGCGGTTAGATTATGTATATCTCGGAGAGTTTAACCAAACCAGTTGCGGGAGAGAGATTGTATATCTACTTTTCAATGTTAGATTATTTAGTAAAAGTTCAAGGTTATCTGCGCCCCGTTTATCATACAAGTAAAAGTGTATTAGATGCTGAAAAGTTATACTTAAAGTTGGAAATGTTAGATTTGGATCTAGTAGTTGCAACTCGAAAAGTGAGGCCATATTTCCAAGCCTATTTGATTATTGTCTGAACTTCCTTTCGACTTAAAAAATTATTGCAAAAACCATAAGTGTCGGGTCGGATGACTAAATAGTCAGATGAGTTAGAAGATTATGATATCAAATTTTCTTCTCGAACAGCTATTAATGAACAAAATTTGGCAAATTTTCTAGTTGAGTTCCATTCTGAGCGACCAAAGAATGATGGGCCATATATTGATAAACTTTTGAATGAATGGACAATCTGAATTTATAATGGCTCAAGTATTTTAAGCTATGGGGCAGTGGTTTGCTAGGTGTTTCTCTTCCGAAATTCAATATATCAAGCAATACGTTTTGGTTTCTAAACGTCAAATAACACAGCAGAGTACGATGCAACATTTCCAGGTCTAAGGCTTACACAAATTTGTGGTGCTAAAAAGGTTCGTCTAATAAGTGATTCACAGCTTCTTATTAGTCATGTATCATGTCAATACAAAGTATGAAAATATCATTTGTTAAAATACTTGAAAGGTATTGAGAGAGACAATAAATATATTGAGTATGAGCATGTTCTCCGGGCCAAAATTTTGATGCGTGATTCCTTAGCATTGATTGCTTATACAAAAGAATATCCATGGATTTTGATACAATAACACCCTTCGATAATGAAACGTTCTGAGCATAAGTTGGGAACTTGAGAAGCAATCCAAATCTCAAATACCATATAGAAGAATTAGAGGTATGAGATTAAAGAATTTATAAGTAAATGACTCTTTCATTTTATAAAGCATTGGCAAAAAACATAAGGTTCAAATCACATGATTTTGCATTCCATGGGGATATTATCTATAAGAAGTCTCTAATTTGACCAGTATTACGATACCTCAGAGCCGATAAATCACAAATGATATTATCTGAGTTACAAAATAAGGATGGATTTATCCATTATGGCTATAAACATTAACAAAAATGGTTTTGTTTGTTGGGTATTATTGGCCTTCTATTATGGAAGATGTTACAGTTTTAGTTGATGATTTGATCCCTATCATATATTCACGAAGGCCATAGACATGCTAGTTTTACCACACGATATGATAAATGCGGCATTACCTTTTGCTAGATGGGGCTTAATTTGGTTGGGCTTTTTTTTATGGAATCTAGAGGCCGTCATTTTTCTAAATGGGTGAAAGCATAGCCTCAATCCGAAACTACGACGAAAACAATTACAAGCTTATCCTTTCTAATATATACTGCATATTCGGGATCCCACCGACTATTACTACAGATAATGGCCCTCGATTTTAAAAGTATTTTGTTCATCCCATGGAATTCAACATTGTTGCTTATCACATATTCACCCCTATACTAATGGATAAGTAGAAATAATTAACAGAAACATCCTTGATATCTTAATAAAAAATATAGAAGAGCACCCAAAAATGACCACGTTATTAATAAGAAGTGTTATGGGCTACCCTTATCACACCTCGAACATCGACATATGAATCCTCTTTTTGTATTGGTTTATGGGGTGGATGCAGTAAATCCAACTAAATCTATCCTCCAATATTTCCTAATAACAAATTATTCCAAAAAGAATAATAATATGGGCTAAAGAGCTAAACTATATTTAATTGAAGAAACTAAAACAATGGGGCATTTAAGAGTTCTTCACTGTCAAACCATGATGAGAAGCAATTATGCGTCCCAGGTCTAAAGGAAAGAATTAAAAATATGGGATAAAGTTTTGAAAATGGTCTCTCTACAAACTAAATATAAAAGGGTAGATATGATATAGAATTAAGCTTGGAACTTATCAACTGACAGATAGAGAAGATAACCTTATTCGGCAAACATATAATATTAACCTCTAAATACTTTATCTAGATTAATTTTTTTTTAAACTTTGTACCTTTTTTAATTTTCTCATGGAAATATATGAGGACATATTCTTTCCTACCCTGGTGGCTCGATGAAGTTTAAATGAGGTGTCTCAACCACTTAAACTTTGAGCGACTCATATATTTTTGGTACCAAAATTTGAAGGTTCCAACACTAGTTGGTCACAATTAAAAGGTTCTAACACTAGTTGGTCACAATTAAAAGTCCAACGTTAGGTTTTCAATGTGATAGGATTCGAATGAATGATGGTCTCGATTGAAGTATTGGAGTTGTCTTCTGCTCGTCTATTTTTTTTTGTAAAAGATCTCTTGCATCCTTATGTATTTTTCTTGATCTTTATATCTTTGGACTTCCTCTGCTCCAGACTCATGCAGATCAACAATCTTGATTTCGTAAGAAATCTTTTAGGATTTAAGCTTTTCGTCAACCCGCACAACTTGTCTTTCTAGATTATTAGCATGCTTATTTTACTCTTGACCTGATTTTTTTATGAAACTCACGTTCTTTTGAATGAGAGAAATAAGTATTTTATGTGCTACTACCCTCCTTTCCAGCTCAACAATAGGATTCGCAAAGCCTAAGAGTGTATGAGCAAGGGTGTCATATTTCTCTAACTGAAATGGCACGTCCTCAGCAGAACCATCCAGATTTGTGGACTATTATCTGAAGCTCTCGATACCCAGCCAATCTACAAAATAAAACTCTAACCTTCACGAGCTTGTTCTTTTTCCACTAGAATGAAGAGGGTTTGGATTTGAAGCATTGAAAGAAGTATAGCTCGAGCTGTGATATGGACAATTTCTAATCAAGTCTGCATCATTTTATTTTTCTTCTTCCTCTTGTTCGATGTACTGTATTTTCATCCCTGGTGCACTTTTGATGTGCTTGATGTTTTATTCTTTTTCATCCTCATATAAGTCACTTAATATTTTATACTCATTCCCAAGAGCAAGAAAGTAGAAGAGAATTCAATAATTATTTGATATCCCAACAATAGTAACAAATTGCTTCATCGGTATTTTAATTTTTGATAATCTCGATGCTATGATACACGATATTAAGTTAAACCAAGAATTAGGACTGACTTGGCTTGGATATAGGCCAACCATATCAAAGTACCTGACTATTTCAGGATCGAGCAAAAACTGAATCCCACAATCCTGCACATCGGGGTAGACAAAGAGTTCTTTTAATCGAAAATTCAATGATGTTTCTCCGGCTTTTGGTAACCTTATGTCTACCTCCTTTAGGATTCCCCACTTTGCTCGAAGTGCGCCTACTTCATTCTCTCAATAATAATAATATGGGATTTCATGGAAGGAAATCAAATACTTGTTAATGACATTTTGAAAATTAGGCCACACGCACTCGGTCACCGAAGGGGGTAACTCAACCTCTGATTCTTTATTTTTGTCACCTTTGACTTTCAGAGCTTTCCACATTTCCTCATTTGGGACTTTGGCATCACCATCAGATTTCTCTGACACCCATACTACTGATCCTACATCAATATGGTCTTTAGATTCATCAAGACACTACATTAGATTAAAGTCTCCTAGGATACACTACACTAGCACATTTTTGGTGCGTTTTCTTTTATTGACCTTGTGCTCAGAAGTTCGATGACTCTTTGTATCCACAACGGAGGTAATATTCTTCATAGGTGACCTATCTCCGATATTCGAACCCTTTTTTATCAATCTTGATCGGTGTTTGGTGTTAGTTTCTCCTTGGGACAGTGTTGGCCTCGAAGAAGAAGTTCTCGAAGTGAAAGACTGGATGGTAGATGACGATGGCTCAACTAAAATGGAGTGTCTATTATAAGAGAATATGCCTCTGTAGTTGAAGGTTTGGCTAATGATTGTTGGCCCTTTGGCATTTGAAGACTATTACTTGTCTATTTTGTTTTCTCTTCTTCGACAATCTCTAACAAACGCAACCAACCGTTCAAAATGGTGACAACAATAAACATGAAAATCTAAAGATAATATATCATTGAAAAGTGTTTGGCAGTGGTTACATGATTAAAAACTGGAGATTGTGATGGTAGAAATTCAAAGTTTATCTCTCTATCTTTAGAATTAGCTTATATTCCTCTTTGGGAAACACTTGGAAGATTGTGAACGACTTTCTTGAGGGTGATAAGTCGTGGAAGCATCGGTTCATCTTCATTAGTGGCTGCTGGGAGAATAGTCATCCATATACCAAAGAGAACCCGAGACGGTTACTGCAGACGTGGGTACCTGATGGTAACATATATATATATATTAACCGATCCTTTGTTTAGTTTCCAAGGAGTATATCCAAGGGTTGCAGAAAGATTATTTCGAAGATGCCAAAATAACCTTCCAAGTTCTGAAGGACTTCGCCCGGAGGAATTGGGGTCGTGCATTCCACCGGTGCTTTAAGAACGCCAACCTCATAATGAGCAACCTCTGGCGTTGCTCTAAGGAACCACTTACGTTGGAACAGCTGCGCCAGCCACCTAGCTTGGTGGATTTGGTTACTAAAACAGATGCACCCGATGCACATCTGTTCCTCCCCAAGCGTAACAAAGCACCTAGCAAACGCTCAAAATCTGATGAAGGTGCGAAGCAGGAGAATGCAGGAAAGGTAGAGGCTGATGTCGCTGGACAAGAAACAACAGTTGTTGTTGAGGCTAAGAATGTCGACTTCCCCGAGGAGGTGAAGAAGAAACGAAAGAAATCTGCGGCTGATGGCGAAGAGGCCAAAAAACCAGAGCGTGTGAAGAAGAAAACAGAGGTCCGAATTGCTGATAATGTTCCCACACTTGCAGAAAACGCAGCTATTCCGGCGCTTTTCGAGCAATACGAGGTAGTTAAAGGTGGGGACTTTGTTGCTTCTGCAGCTGTGTCGGCAGAGAATGCCACGGTCGTCATGATTTCTGACGAGGATGAGGTCGGGGGGCTTTTCGCAAGGGAAAAAAGGTCGACCCTTCTAAAGTAATGGAAGCTGATGGAGCCTCGTCAAGTGGCACGAAACTACATGTTCTGTCAATTCCTGGGAGTCCGCACACCTTCGCTTTATGAGCCAATGATATGTTGTCGTTGTCTTTGTATAACATGATTGTGCCACTGGCTATGAAAGAGAGGTGCACGGGGGAGCTAAGCCAAAAGTTAACCGATGCTGAGGAGAAAATAATCGATCTAGAGAACGAGTTTAAAAGGAGAGACACGGGAAAAATGCTCCTGGAGGAAGGGGCTAAAAAGACAGAGAAAAGAGCATCAAAAGCATAGAAAGCTCTGGCGCGGGTCAAAAAAGACCGTGACGACCAAGGAAATTGCTGACCTCCGAGCCGCAAATAACATTTTTGCTGCGAAGTGTGAGAAGTGGATGTAGAAAGAAGCTGCCGAAGCTAAAGCTTCTTACATTTTAAGCCTGCATAACAAATTTCCCGACCTCGTTTTTGGTTCAATGTGGTTAGATGTTCCCGAGGCAGACCGCCCGACCGGAGTACTCTTTGAACATGAAGAGTTAGATGCCTCAGAGACTGATCCTGACAATGAGGATGTCTAAATTCTCCCCCCCCCCCTTTTTTATATTTTCCCGGTTTTCGCTAGTTGTTTTTTGTGTAACTGTTTTGTAGCCAGTTGGGCGAATGAACCCTTTCTGTTTTGTACTTGTTCCGACTCTGTATAACTTTCACAAAGCTTTACCTGTTATGTCTCTGAAATCATTCGCCTTTGAAGCTTCTGCAGTTCAATATTTAATTGAAAGTTTCCCTTTAGGGTCGGGAACAAACGTGGATCAGTTAAAAACTGAAAAACCAACTAAGGTTCTATAGATCAATATTTAATTGAAAGTTTCCCTTTAGGGTCGGGAATAAACGTGGATCAGTTAAAAACTGAAAAACCAATTAAGCTTTTGTATATCAATATTTAATTGAAAGTTTCCCTTTAGGGTCGGGAACAAACGTGGATCAGTTAAAAACTGAAAAACCAACTAAGGTTCCATAGATCAATATTTAATTGAAAGTTTCCCCTTAGGGTCGCGAATAAACGTGGATCAGTTAAAAACTGAAAAACCAATTAAGGTTCTGTAGATCAATATTTAATTGAAAGTTTCCATAAAGGGTCGGGAATAAACGTAGATCAGTTAAAAACTGAAAAACCAATTAAGGTTCTAAAGATCAGTTGAGATCGTCAAAAGTTCTCTACCAGCTCGTCAGCTGATGGACTTTCCTTTGACACTGTCTTTCGAATTTTTGAAGGCAAAACGAGTAGATTAAAAAGATCGGTTGCCATGGATGCCTCATTAAAACCTCCTCACGCCACCGAGGTAGGAAAGAGTGCGTCCCCGTCCAAAAGTTTTTACATAAACTAGAATAATTACAAGGAAATTAAAAGAAATTATTCCAAATACATCTTCAGGTGTTCAATATTCCAGGAGAGCCTTAACAAACGTTCGTGCTTGTCTTGTAGTCGATATGTCCCGCTCTTGAATCTTTCCACTACCTGATATGGGCTTTCCCAATTGGAGGCAAGTTTGCTAAGGCTTTTGTCTTTAGTGTGCAAGAAAACTCTTCTCAAAACTTTGTCTCCGATTTTGAACTCTCGTTGGCGTAGTTTCGACGCATATCGGCTCCTCATTAAGGTCTGATAATGTAACGAATTTAGCTGAGCTCGGCTCCGTTTTTCCTCTACTAGATCAAGAGTTAGTCGCTTGTCATCCCCATTTCTATTTTCATCATAGCTCCCAATCCTGAAATATGAGAAAATTGATTCCGCGGGGGTTACCGCATCTATCCCATAGACCAAGGCGTAGGGCGATTCTTGAGTCGTCGTTCGGGGAGTGGTGCGGTAGGCCCATAGTACTTCCTGTAGATAATCTGGCCATTTGTCGAATTTTCCTTCCAGGTTTTTCTTGAGTCCGTCTATGATAGTCTGGTTTGTGACCTCGACTTGCCCGTTTGCCTGAGGGTGGAAAGGAGCCGAAAAACATTGCCTGATCCTGTGGGTTGAACGACGGGATTTCATCTCGTTGCTATCAAACTGCGGTCCATTATCCATCGTGAGTCTTTGTGGGACCCCAAATCTGCAGCAGATGTTTGACCAAATGAACTTAATGATATCTTTAGTCTTTGTTCCTAACAGTGGCTCAACTTCTACCCATTTCGAAAAGTAATCCACTGCCACCACTATCATTTGTCTGGCGCCGGACTTCATCGGTAACGGTCCTACTAGGTCGATTCCATCGGTCAAAAGGGAGGCCTTCTAATATTGATTCCAACGAGGCTGTGGGCATATGGATTGTGTTCGCGAACCTTTGACAACTGTCGCATGTTTTTACTATATCTCTAGCGTCTGCGGTTATCATTGGCCAATAAAAACCGGCAAGAAAAATTCTCCTTATTAACGCTTTGTAACCGCAATGAGCAGCCTCCTCACCATCATGCAGTTTAGAAACAATTATCTGTGATTCATTCATCCCCAGACATCTTAGCAACGGCTTGCTAAAAGATTTCTTGTATAGTATTTCTCCCAAAAGAACGTACCCTCGAGCCTTGTTTTGCACTTTTCTGGCCGATGCACTATTTTGAGGTAACGATCCTTCTGCCAAAAACCTATGATGTCACTTCTCCAATCCGACAAGACGACCAAAGATATCTGGCAGGCGATCTCTGGTCGATTGCCCAGTTCTTCCCTTTTGATAATAGAAGGGTTTTCTTGCATTGTTACCCCAAGGGTAACTGCTTGAGTAGGATGTTGATGCGAGGGAATCTGAAATCGTGTTCTCTGCCCTGGGGACATGTTCATATGTTACCTTGGTAAACGACGCGGCTAACACACGCAACGACGCTAGATACTGAACCTGGTACTGTTTCCCATCTTCTGACGCTCCTGAGGCTTGGTTTATTAGCAGCTGAGAATCACTGATGATGCGTATATGTCTGGCTCCACACACATATGCTAACCTCAAGCCAGCTAAAGCAAACTCGTACTAAGCCTCATTGTTGGACGTGGTAAAACCAAATCGGATCGCCCGGTGCCTTATTATGCCCGTAGGGGTTGTTATCTGTACACTTGCACCGCAACCGCTAACGTTCGACCCTCCATCAGTTCTGATAATCAATTCTACTTGCTTGTCTTCCTCGGGTGATTCCACTTTTACTGGTCGGTTGGAATGAAATTCGACTAAAAAATCAGCCAAGGCCTGGCCTTTAATGGCCGTTCTTGGCTCAAAATTGATATCAAAATCGCCCAGTTCTACCGACCATTTGGACATTCGTCCTGACATGTCTAGACGCTGAAGCACATATTTGAGTGGAAACGATGTTCGAATGATAATTGAGTGGGCCTGGAAGTATGGTCGCATTTTTCGCGTCGCGGTTACCAAAGCTGATGAGTCTGAATACTGCTTCCTCTCCGGACAGGGACAGATCGGACCAAGACCACCAGACCGGACAGGCCACTTCGAACACTTAGCCCATTGGACTGTTCGAACTATGACAAAAGTACTAAAAAACCTAAACACTTCTTGACTAAGCTGCTTGCTCTCATACTAAGAGCTCATGGGTCTATAAACGTGACCTGGGTCCATTAAACATGACCCGAAAACCCATAAAGCCCAGATGTAAGGGTATAAATTCCCAACCACCCACATTAAATATGGGTAATGAAAATTAACTACAACCAGACTGCTTAATTCTCCCTCTACTCTCTACTCAAAATATTAAACACATTCCAACTTTCACAAACTCTGAAACAAATTACCAAATTACCCTCAGATAAAAATTAACCTCACCAAATTGACGACCACAGTGGGAGCACGAAGGTGCCTGAATCGAGCATTCGAAACCAACAAGAAAATTCAGTCTGAATGAATCCGGACGCCCCGTAAGTGCCACCAGCTTTGCTCGAAGTGGTGGGTGAAAACGATGAATACACTATCGAGGAACGCGATAGGCTAAAAGGCGAGATAGAAGCTCTGAGGGCGAAAAAGGCTAAGATGGGCATGAAAGAAAAATCGAAAGCGTCAGTTGCTGATCACACCGATAACCCCAGAGAGCATGAGCCTTCAAGGACTCATGTGAGTACCAAAAAGACTCATGCTAGCTCCAAAAAGTCTCACCGGTCTAAGCCAGTGGAGAGTTCTGACTCAGGCTCAGAGTCTTCTGATAGCTCTTCGGATGATGAGGGAGTTGAAGAATCCTTATCCTCTAGCAGCGATGAGGGTCGAACTAAAAAGAAGCAGAAGCAAATCAAAAAATACTCAAGGAAAAGGGATAGACATGGAAGTTGAAGAAGAATATTGGCAAAGGGTCATCTCTCAGTCGGAGGCATGTAGACCGGATGCTGATGGATCCTTTTGCTTTCCACGATGAACCAAGTATCTTTGCAACTCCCAATGAAGATACTGTGTTCAGTCGTGGCCGAAATTGGAGGCAATCTCCATTGTCTTCTAAAATTCTGTGCGGAAACCTCCCTAAGAGGTTTGATAGCACCAAAATGGAAAAGTACGATGACAGTACTGATCCGGACAATCATTTGGAGCAATTTAAAAACTTTATGATGAACTTTGATGATGATGACAAGCTACTTTGTAGAGCATTCTCCCAATCGTTTACGGGGAGTGCTCTAAAATGGTATAACAGCCTACCACAAGGCTGTATCAAGAATTTCGATACTTTTTTGGTGGCCTTTCGAAGGAAGTTCGTTGGGAGTAAATAGTTAAAGGGAAACGGGGACACAATAATCCATTGTGCCCAGGAACATAATGAATCTTTAAAAGAATATATAAGTCGTTTTGTGAACACCAAAAATGGGTTGGCTGATTGCTTCGAGCAAGTTGCAATAGCATCTTTGAGACAGGGCTTGAACCCTGGAAGTTTGTCTGATTCGGTGACCAGAAAGAAGGCCATGACTTGGGGAGGGTTGCTGAATCAGGTTGGAAAACAAATTAACGTTGATGAAACAAAGAAAATGAGGGTGCACGGGCAGGTGAGGTCTACCCCGGTGGCACCAAACCCCAATCAGAATCAGTCCGGAAACAAGGCGAAGGAGACCGGACAGGGGCATGGCAGGGCTAAAGCTCAATCCCAGCCAGCTGCACCTGCTCAGAGTCAGCAATCCAGAAATAAGAGAGGGCCTTGGGTTCAACCGGAGTGGTTCGCAGAATTGAAAGAAAGTGTGGCCACCATTTATGATAAAACAAAGGAAGAGGTGCACTATAGAATACCGGCCACACTGCAATCCCCTAGAGAACACCGCAATAACTCTTTCTGCTAGTATCACAATGATACCGGCCATACCACCGATGATTCTATAGCTTTAAAACAAGAAGTTCAGAATTTGATTGAGAGGGGAAAGCTGGGGGCTTATGTTAAAAGAAGATGAGGTAATAGGCCTGACAATACTCACCGGGTTGGTCCAAGTAATGCTGCTCCGGACGGAGCCATGGTTATAATCAAAAGGTTTGATGTGGAATCTGAATACTTGGATCCTGATCCAACTCGAAATAGAGTGGGTACCATTGAGGAATGTTCAACGACAGTCTCCGGGCTCATTAAGTTTTTTTAGTCAGTTACAATTTTCGGAGGGGATACTATGACAGCTCCTACTGCTTCTTCAAGGAAGAGGCACGTTCATACTTTAGCTACCCAGCTAGAAGGAGGCATGACTTCCTATCAATCGCAAATTCCATTCCCCTTCATTGTTTTTGATGAAGATGATCTAAGAGATATAGCTGGCCCTCATGAAGATGCTGTTGTCATAGGAGCATCCATTGGGGGCAATGACATAAGACGAATTTTGGTAGATACGGGAAGCTCAACCAATATCCTTTTCTTAACCACTTACAAGAGAATGAAAAATCCAGATGTAATTCAGAGTTCGGATAGATCAATTGTGGGCTTTACTGGCAGCTCAGCAGAGGTGATCGGGGAGTTCGAAGAGCAAGTTCTGTTGGGCATGGGCCCCTTCAAGAAGATGGTCAGGATACTTTTTATTGTGGTAGATTGTCCCACTTGCTATAATACTATTTTGGGGAGGTCTTGGCTCTCTAGAATGTATGCAGTGGCCTCGACAGTCCACAGTGTTTGAAATATGCTGTTCAAGGACAAGTGGGAGTTGTCTGAAGCAGTCAGAAGGTTGCAAGGGAATGTTATGCTACAGCCCTGGCGCCCCGGACGTTGGGGCCAGTTCGTATCAATGAGCAATAGCAATTTGAGGGGCTTTCTGGGGGTGAGGGTAAAATTGATGACCCCAGAAAGGCCCCTGGAGTATTAAAATCAGTTGAAGAGGTCGAAACACATTGTTTAAAAGAAGGGAAGAGTGTCAAAATAGGGTCCAGAATCCCACCCGATCTGAAGAGAGAGATGCTAAAGTTTTTGAAAAGCCATCAGCATGTTTTTTCTTGGTGCAATGCTGATGTTACCGGGGTACTAGCAGATGTGATATCACACCACCTATCTGTCCGGAAAGATATAGCACCAGTGGTTCAAAAGAGAAGGGTTTTTTCCAAGGAAAAGGCCGATGTTATTGTACAAGAGGTTAACAGGCTCACAAAGATGAGGCATATCAAGGAGTCTCAATATCCTTTGTGGACTGCCAATCCGGTCCTGGTAAAAAAGAAAAATGGTAAGTGGCGTATGTGCATTGACTTCACATACCTCAATAGGGCTTGCGCAAAAGATCTGTATCCAGTTCTCGGATTAACCAGCTAGTAGACTCCACTTCTGGGAATAATCTGCTATCCTTTATGGATGCTTTCTCCGGATACAATCAGATCCAAGTAGATCTGAAGGATCAAGAGTATACCAAATTTGTCACTGACAGGGGTCTTCATTACTACAAAGTAATGTCGTTTGGGTTGAAAAATGCTGGGGCTACTTATCAGATTGGAAGGAATATGGAAGTATACATCGATGACATGATGGTGAAAAGTGTGGATGAGCAATTGCACTTGGCAGACCTCCAAGAAACTTTTACCAACTTGGTAAAGGTGAATTTGAAGTCAAATCCAGAAAAATGTGTGTTTGGAGTGCAATCCGGGAAGTTCCTAGGTTATATAATAAGTAAGCAAGGGATACAGCCCGATCTGGACCAGCTTAATGCTCTATTTCAAATGGAGCCTCCTCGGAATATTAAAGAAGTGCAACGATTAACGTGGAGGTTAGCTGCTTTAAACAGATTTATCTCAAGGTCTTCGGGCAGATGCGCCCCATTTTTTCAAACCTTGAAGGGTGCGAAGGGATTTGACTGGACCTCACAGTGTGATGAGGCTTTCAACGAAATCAAGAAACATCTGTCCCCTCCCAAAACCTTATTTAAACCAGTTGATGGAGAGACACTCTTCGTATATTTGGCAGTTTCAAGTTGTGCCATCAGTGCTGTGTTAGTGAGAGAAGTAGATAATTACCCCCATCCAGTGTACTACATCAGCAAAATCCTGATAGATGCAGAAAGGCGTTATTTGAAACTTGAAAAATTAGCATTGGCCCTGGTGATAGCTACAAGAAAGATGAGGCCTTATTTCCAGGCTCATCCTATTATCGTCCGAACTTCTTTTCCTTTGAAGAATGTTCTCCAAAAGGCAGACATTTCAACTAGGATGACTAAGTGGTCGGTAGAATTGGGGGATTTCGATATAGATTTTGCTCCCCGGACAGCAGTCAAAGCCCAAGTTGTGGCTGATTTTCTAGTTGAATTCCACTCTGATAGAGATTCGGATTAGACTACTGAGATGAAAGACAAAAAGGTCTGGGTCGTCCGGACGGATGGTGGATCCAGCACTATGGGATGTGGTGCAGGGGTGTGCTTGACTTCTCCATATGGTGACAAAATGTACCAGGCTATATGTTTTGCTTTCAGGGCTTCCAATAATGAGTCTGAATACGATGCAGTTATAGCCGATTTGAAGTTAGCTTTTATTTGTGGGGCCAAGAGGGTCAAGCTATTGAGTGACTCCCAGCTTCTTATCCACTATGCCCAAGGTCAATCTGAGGCTAAAAAGGAAAATCTAGTGAAGTATTTACTTCTTCTTAAAAATGAAGCACTCAAGTTTAAAAGCATTATTTATGAACATATACCCCGGACAGAAAATGAGTTAGCAAATTCATTGGCAACCATAGCATACACAGAGTCGTATCCATGGATCCATGTGTTGGAGAGCCCCTCCATTCAACTTGATATGGGTAAAGAAGAAGAAATTTTTGAAGTACAAATGAAACAACCTCAGGATTGGAGATTTCCTCTCCTGCAATACCTCTCCGACGACATCTTGCCTCCAGATAAATCACTGACAAGAAAACTAAAACACAAGGCTCGTGGTTTTATCATACTGAGAGACGTTCTGTATAAAAAGTCTTACAGTAAACCTCTTCTGTGCTGTTTGGGGGATGATGAATCTCAAGTAGTCCTCTCCGAATTGCATGATGGCGAGGGATCAGCTCATTGTGGATTCAGGGCTCTAACAAGGAGAGTCTTACTGGCTGGCTACTATTGGCCATCTATCATGCAGGATGCTAAAGAGCTGGTAAGAAGGTGTGACCCATGCCAAAGATACAACAATGAAATTCATGTCCCAGCCATTCCTTTAGAGTCAATTTCTGAGCCTATACCTTTTGCTCGATGGGGGTTGGATTTAGTGGGGCCTCTCCCTATGGCGTCCGGAGGGCGCAAAACTATAATTATTGCAATCGATTACTTTTCGAAGTGGATTGAAGCAGCCCCTCTGGCAGGAACAACATCAAAAGCCGTTATAAAATTCATTCTATCCAACATTTGTTGCAGATTTGGTGTTCCACAAAAGATAACAACAGATAATGGACCATAGTTCGACAATAGGGAAATGGAGAGTTTCTGTGCCTCAAGGGGTATACAACGTTGTTTCTATTCACCTTTCCACCCACAAGAAAATGGTCAGGTTGAAGTGGCTAACAGAACTATACTGTCCGGTTTAAAGAAGAATTTGGAAGGGGCTGCTGGGAAGTGGCCTAGCTATTTACAAGAAGTTTTGTGGGCCTACCGGACAACACCTGGGGCTGCAACACAGGAGTCATCATTTGCTTTGGTCTATAGAATGGATGCAATAGCTCCCATAGAAGCAACTCTCCCATCATTTCGTGTTCACGACTTCTCCGAATGCGCTAACGAAGTGGCAATCAGAAGTCAGCTCGACCTAATAGAAGAAAGACAAGTTAAAGCTCACCTTAGAGCTGCACACTATCAGGGTTTAATGAGGAGCAGATTTGCTTCTAGAGTTAAAAGAAGAGATTTCCAACCGGGGGACAAGGTATTGAGGAAAGTCTTCTTACACACTAAAGAGAAGCTGCTCGGCAAATTGGCCCCGACTTGGGAAGGACCTTATATGGTTGTTGAAAGGATTAAACCTGGAACATATTGGCTAGAAGACAAGGATGGAAGAGTTCTGACCCACCCTTGGAATATCGAGCATCTCCGGACGTAATTGGAGTAACATTTGTGTAAATATTTACTTGTTTAAACATCCATGTAAATATTTAGGGGCATACTCTTTCCTACCCTGGTGGCGCGGGGAGGTTTTAATGAGGTGTCCGGGTTTTAAATAAAATTTGATGCCTTCTTAAAAATTTTCCGAAGTGTTCTTACTTTGTCTTACCATCCGAATTGAAATAAAAGAGTGATGACCACTTAAACATTTGTCATCGGAGAATTTAAACACTCTCACTATGAAATGACTAAGGGCTATTTAAACACTAGCCATCAAAATTGGAACAGACTATGAAAGAATATGAGAATTATGCAAAACAAGGATATTCATTGAAATAATTTAAGTGCCTTGGCCTTCCAAGGACTTTCAAACTGTCAAGCAAAGTAAAAGATCTATCCGGTCAGATACCGGACACACTTACAAAAAGAGTTCCTTGGCCTTCCAAGGACTTTAATTCAGATAATATGAAAAGTAAAAAAATTCGCAATTTAAGACTGAGCCTTTGAAGATGGCTCAGCTTCATCCGTCTTCTTCTTCCCCTTGGGTTCATCTTTCTCTTCGTTTGGGCTCTCTCCAGTGTTCTCTTTGTCATCAGATGAGGATGCAATGGAGAAGCCAAACTTGTCACCTTCGGCCATTGTGTGATATGGGAGGTCTTCAGGCTCTACGTGAAGCCATAAATCACCCAAGTTCCACTTCGGGAACTTCTCATGGAAGAGCAGGACCATGTCTGATTTCACCTTGGCATACATTTGCTCTTGAGTTTCTATCATGTTATTGGCATAAGCATCGATCTTGGCCTGGATTTTACCCTCCTGCTCCCTTAGCAAATCAGCTTTCTCCCTTGCAGCTTGAGACACTGCATTTTCAAGAGCAATCTTGTCATTGGTCAGGTTGGTGATAATTTGGTCCTTGGCCTTGGTCTCCTCTTTTGATGAGGCAAGATCTTTCTCCAATCCGGACAGCTTCTCCCGGAGCTCTGTGATAGTGTTCTCTAGAGTGGCAACTTTTGTGGTACTCACCTCTTGGGGAGTGAACCTCTTTCCTAACACTCTCCTGCTCTACCGCTTCCAAGAGAGAAACATCAATTTCACTGGGGGTTGGTCCCTCCGGATGCATTGGAACATCCTCCTCCACTACAGCAGGGTTAGCTCCACCCACCACTTTCTTGCCCTTCTTTTTTCCTTTCATCTTACTCGGGGCCTTGCCCGGCCTGGCAAGTAAAGTGTCCCGTCCGGTTCATGCGTCCTTTTGAGAGCTACATCCGGAGGAGGCAGGGTGGTGAGCTCTTCCCAAGTTAAGTCTCTCCGACCTGTGGTGTTCCACAGATGAGACCTTGCTAAGTTTCCCCATGTGAAAGCAGCATGGAACCGGTTCCCCCACTTCTCAGCAGCCCAAGCGTTGATCTTGGTGCAAGTGGTCTAACCGTTTTTCAAGTGGTCACTGAAGTCCTTGGGCAGTTCTGCTAAGGAAAAGATAAGACCAATTAGTTTAAACAGACTTGATTTTAAAAAAAAAACAAGAATGTAAAGTAGGAGACTTACGGTCACTCCTCCATCTGCTTGTGAGAAGACTTGGGTTGACTCCG
The DNA here is from genome assembly GCA_036936605.1 of Limnanthes douglasii subsp. nivea. Classification (NCBI taxonomy): domain Eukaryota; kingdom Viridiplantae; phylum Streptophyta; class Magnoliopsida; order Brassicales; family Limnanthaceae; genus Limnanthes; species Limnanthes douglasii. The sequence continues at coordinate 13,463 of JAUPFV010000287.1, read as the reverse complement.
GACTTGATTTTCTTCCCATTCTCCCAAGCACCACTTACAAACAAGAACTGGGTCCTCCAATTCCTCTCCGACTCTAGAAAGTCATCAACAACTTTGAAGTAATCCCCCATGTTGAAATGGTAGAAGGGAATGTGGTGGTTTCCGCAGAGACTGGCCACAGCAGCGAACTCCTCCATTGGTAGAGGAATCCCGGAGAGCTTGGAAGCCATAATGCAGGACATGAGGGTGTACCAAGCATTGGGGCTCAGCTGGCTCGGACAGAGCTTTATCAAATGAAAGTATATGACAATTTCTGGTTCCAAGGAGAATCTGAGCCCCCAATTGAACAGCTCCGTGAAGATGACTATCTCTCTCAATTTGCAGTCCATGGGAGTTTCGGGGTTGATAGGGATTCTTATCTTCACGTTCTCTGGAATTCCCCACTTCGTACGCATCCGGCCCAGCTCGGCAGTGTGGATGAATGCGTAGTTGATCTTTTGCAGGGCAAAGAGGTACTTGACATTGACCTTGTGAAAACAAGGCCCCACCATTCCTTCAAGACTCTCCGCAGATCCGGATGCCTCAAGCACAACTTTTCCTTGCCTTTCTTTTTTTTGGAAGCAACAGCACTACTAGTCTGTCCGGAGGGCTCAGACTCGAATGGAGCCTCTTCGATAGAGTCCTCCATGATTGATGAGGGGTTTTCAATAGCAGTCGTAAGGGGAAGGTTTAGATCTGGCTCAGCCTGGCTTCTAGACTGCTGATTTTCAGTATTTTCTTGGTTCCTGGCCTCCGGTTGGGGCTCTGATGCAGACGTTTCCTTCCGGGGACTTGAGCTAGTGCCCTCTGGACCGGACAGCCTGTCCTTGGGAGCTCTGATGGGCACTTCTGACCCAGTGCTGCTGTCTTTGGCACCCGATTACGAAGGAGTGCACTTAGAAGCTTGACCCTTGACCAGCCGGCCTTTTCTTCGGTCAACTAATTTTTTAGGAGAGTTTTCAGCGTCTGACCCCATAGCTAAGAAGGGGGAGGGTTTTCTAAAGTTGGTAACAGTTACACCTGGCTCAACAACAGGTTCCGATTCCTGAACCGAAGAACCTAAGATAATAGATGAGAGATTGGTTTGAAATAACCTTTTCGGTTTGATGTCTTTTGAAGAAGAAGAACCCTGGTCTGACTTTGTGGCTGCAGTCACTGGTTTGTCAATGGGGGAGGAGGGTAAGCCCGCTGCAATGCGCCTTTCCTTTTCAACATTTTGCGCCTTTTCTAGTTCGGAAATATTAAGCCACTCGCCTTTGTACTGTCACAATTTCTTTTGGAGCCGCACCCTATTGTGCTTTCTTATTTACATACTCGAGTAGTTTTATATTTTTTATCAGCATCTGTATTTCCTTTTTGAGAGAAATACAGTCCTTGGTATCGTGCCCCACATCCTCACGGTATCTGTAGTATTGATTATTTCTGTTTTCCCGGGACGTTCGGATAGAAAAAGGCCTTCGGTAAATCCCGCTCTTTTAGTCTTTTCGTAGATAGTAGATACGCACTCAGTTAAATCAGCAAAGTAGGTAGGTCGAATCCATTTGTTGGAAATGGGTCGCGTGACCACCTGATTGTTCTGTTTAGCCCTCTAAGCTTGAGGTGCCGGAGCCTTGGCCGGAGTGGGTTGAGCTGGTGGTATCGTGCTAATTGGTTGATCCTGCGGGACATAGCAAGACTGAGTGCCCTGCTTTGTGACAACTGACGCCTGTGCGCTCTGCTGGATCTGCGCTGCTAACTCAGAGGCCTCGATTTCCTCAATCAATATTTGCTTTTCCACCTGAGCTAAGAGAGCGGAAAAGGTAAAAACCTGCTTCTTTGTGACCACTTGCTTCATAGGTCCTGGGAGCAGCCGTAAACGGTATCCCGTCAAAGCTACATTTTCCTCGCAGTAGTCAAGGTCAGTCTTTGTATCAATAAAACGACTGGTATAATCCCTGAGGCTCTCTCCCAACCTTTGTTTACAGTTGACGATTGGGTCTCCATTAGCTCGGAAGCTTTTGCTTCCCACGAATTGTTGTCGGAACATCATCCAAAACATCCCGAAATGTTTGATGCAACCTTGTGGTAACCGGTTGTACCACTTAGAAGCCCGGTCCTTAAAGATCATTGAAAAGGCTCGGCACAACAGCTTGTCGTCGTTATCGAAACTCAACATGAAGTTCTTAAAAGCTTCCAGATGGTTGTCTTGATCCTTTTTGCCATCATATTTTTCTAGTTTGGTTGACTGACGGTTGCCACCGGACCTGGGGTAGAACTACCCGTTCCTCTCTACTTGCTGTCAGTATTTCTTCTTTTTCGTGAGAATTCGGCGTTCTTTTTCGGTGCTGTCTTTCTTGAGCTTAGGTGAGTCGGAATGCGATAACCTATTGCGTCGGGATTTTCTTTTTCTTGCGATCTTATTTCGTCTTACCCTGCATCGGTATTCTCTACCCGAGGGATCGTCCGAAGTGAAATCAGTGGAGCTGCCTCGATTATCTTTCGAATACAACTTTGTCTTTCCTTCCCGCTCCTGGTCCGGCTGGGACTCCCGTTGATCGAGACTGGGTCGGGCGTCGTTATTATGACCCTCACCCGAGGAGTCTTCTCCGCGGTTATCAATCATTGGTTTTTTTCCTTTTCCTTCTCAGACCCTTTTTCGTTTAGAGCTCTCAATCATATCGTGTCACGAACAAATCTAAATACCTTGTGCATGATTATCATGTCCGGAAATTCATTACTCATTGCACATGCATAAAATATGCATTCTATGAGTACGAGGACCAAGCTACGTGGCTTTCGATTCCTAGCGTCTATTGAACCCTCATAGGACCGAGTGCTCCTGCATTAAAAGTGTCAACCCTGTTGCGCGACGAACAAGTCTAAATACCTTGTGCACAAACTTAGTGCTTGGTTTCTGATCTAACCATCTCCAATCCTTTCGGACGATGTGCGACATTACATTTGTTCAGTGAAACATGTAAACACATACGAGAAAAAAAATTCATATCTTTGGCGTGCTTACAACATTCTAGCCCGAATCTATATGAAAAGTCTGTAATAAAAATCTTGCTACAATTAACGAACATAAAAATCATATTTACTATAAATGGGCATGAATCATAGGTCCCAATACATCTAACATATAATTATTGGCATGATTTATAAAAATCATCATGTATGCAGTAGGTGTGTGCCACCCCCTTTACTAGCCTTCGACTACAAGTTTGGTTTCCATACATAAAATGATCATGCCTAGGTATCTGTATTTTCGCCTACTTGCGTCGGCTAAATTAGTATCAAGCATCGCTTATGCAATAGGTGCACTTATGTCAACTCCATTAAGGCCTCAAATAGTAATATTTGCTTCTGATGTATTTTCATCCTAAAACCGTATCGCTTATGCAGAGGGTCTAAGCCGACCACACTCTTGGCCTAGTAAAAACAACCATTCAAAAATCAGAAGAAGCTACAAACAATATCAAATAATATATAGAAAAAGTAAGGTAACTTAAAATACTCCAAACATATTAATAACAACAAATGAACAGTCGACAAATAGAGGCACACTTCAGGCACACTTCAGGCCTATAAATATGACTGAAGGCTACGGCCTCCTACCATAACGTTACAAGCAAATAAGCATGAAATGAAACTAATAAATTGCTCACAGGACTGAAAATTCACTAAGAAAGCTTTTTTTCTCTCTTATGCTCTATCATAAGGATCGAGCTCATCAAACTCTTTGTCAGGCCTCCAGACAGGGATATCAGCAAGCCAAAAACCTCCATAGGCATCTCATCCTGGTCCTCTCTTCAAGAAGAGCACTCAGACACGTCTACAAAAGTAGGGTCGCGCTAAGAGGCCAATTATCTTGGGGTTTCAAATGCTACAATTCCCTCAGGTCTGCCTCATGGCACTCCCCCTCTATAACTAGTTCCTTGTTGGAGTCCTCCAATGCCATTTCAGCCTCTCTCACAGAACGCGTAGCAGCGACGAATTCCTTTCTAGTAGAGGAATTATCTTCTTGAACGATTAAACTATGGAAACAAAATCTTCCAATCCTGAGAACCTCTATTGATACAAACCGGTCAGTGTTGTGGTCCTCTCCAATAATATCGTCTGCCCTATGATCCATTACGTTTTGAGCAAAGCTCCCACGGCTCAGTCATGATCAAAGGACTGTCTCTATGCTATTTCAGAAAATATGACGAATACGTCCACAATTCCCTTATATGGAGAAATGCACGTTTAACTTGCGCAATATCAAAACAAGCGAAAGTTATAAGGAAGGAAAATCATTGTAACATTGAGTATACGTTCCCCTTGCCAAGACGTACGCTCACCGCAGACTAATTTTCCATCTTGATGTGTTGTGGTAAGGAGCCAACAATCAGACAAGCACCTCTCCAATCCTGGCAGACATTAACGATTCTTCAAAGGTGTGGCCATTGAAGACACCCTCTTCCCAATGGCCCACGACGGAGACAGTTGGATGATACTTACAGTTCATCAGATAATCGCTATGTGAGTGTGGGATTTTTCTCACTTTTTTAGCCCCACCAATCGTCTTACTACTGCTTGCTGGCATCCTTAAGTATTGGGCTGCATTTGATCTGGGCCACCACCTGCTTCCCACTGGTCAAGAATCTTCAGAGCCTTCTGCTCAACATCTATCTCTACACAAGTGGTTGAACCCGTCGTCACGTTAGAGCCATACCAAGCAACATGGTAGGAGTCATACTTACCATGCTACATGTCGAGCGCCATCATGTTCGCTGGGGGAGAACATTTTACGATAGAACCTCCCTCGCCTCATAATGGAAATTTCACTTAAGCAACAAATAATTTTCATTGCCAAATCCGTGCATTCAGGGAAGAGTCAAGGAAATTCTGAAAAATAAAATCCTTTTGTCTATCTATAAATGAATTAAAAATATGCTATATGAATATAAATATTGTGACTTTATGAATAAAAGACGAGACAGTAGGTATGTCATCCACACCACCATAATCTTTCATATCCTAGCCCCCTACACAAATATGAAGTAATTGTTTCAGTTTCTTTCGGTACGACGGAGGTTTACAACAATTTGATATTGGTTAGTTAGCGAAAGGTAATAGAATCGTCTATCTTTTTGTGGAATTATGTTTATTATTGAGAGAAACTACTCCATTTCAAACAATGTTTTTCTATAATTAGCGATCACAATCGCGACCATCATCATCCTCAAACCATTTAGTACAAGTTGCCTTGGGCATATTGGGGATAACTCAAACAACTAAAATATTGCTAGATGCAAGAAGAAACACACTCTCATATCAAGAATATTGATGAAGATTACGGTATCGTTGTTGTAACATTATGTTCACATTTCACCCCTTATGGACACTCTCATCCCACAGTTGCACGGATATCATACTCCACAACCATCAACTCTGGTGATGGTAAGTTTCCAATATTGCATTACTCATTCAGAACCCCCATAGGGTAATGTTAGTCGATACTCATCCAGATCTTCCTCCTTGGTAACATCGTGCATCTCTCGTTAGGGCTCTAGGAACTATGTGTACCACTTCTCTTAGTCACTCAGAATGGAGGACCAGATTACAGTCATTCGGTGAGGGACCTTCCACTATTACAAGATTTTGTGTCTGAAAGACTTACTTGGCTTGACGACATCTTTAGAAAATAAAAGAAAAAAAAGATTTTTGTTAGGAATATAGATATCGCATATCCCACTTCCGTATATAACGCACGGATTTGTTTTGTTCCACTCCCAAAAGGTCTCACACTAATGGAGATGTATTCTTAACTTATATACTAATCTTTTTTCCCATGTTTAACCAATGTGGGATGTGGGACTTTGTTGGCACCTAACATGTTTCTTACAAGGAATATTAGAATAAATCAGTCTAAGAATATAAGGTGAAGAATATTTTTACCTTTTATAGAAGAGAAACTTCACATCTTGACCGTCCTATGTCAGATTACTTCACATCTTGACTGTGATATATCATTTTAGATAAATGATTGTTAAATTTACCTCATGCAATCGGGTCCTAAAAATCGTTACTGCAAGAACACCACAGATTTATATCCTTTGGATGGTTGTTAATCAATTTAAAACTTTGCTTCATTTCCTAAAAGATTCATTATATAATAAAATATTTTAACATTTCTGCATTTCCTATTACACATTAGAGGTCTCAATTCCTTTCCAATAATGCCTATTAGTTCGAAAACTTTACACGATCATGCATACGGTTTTGGACAATTTAAGGTTCTTATATCTTCCTGATCATGTATACGGGATCGAGAAACTTAAGGATTTTGTTTTTGTTTTTACAATTTTACCCACGAGGTCAAACATATACAAGATGTAGCTTCACACCCTCCCCCCCCCCCCCTCCCGATTAATTTTGAAAGCTGAAACAAATGTATGCTCGTATTTCCCTTCCAACCTGTTGTAAAAAACACGGATAACCCCTAATTACTGGTATATCCTCTTTTACCTCGTATATAAGGGTATATATCCTATGTGGATATACCCTATCAGGTTCCCCCTATTCCTTAAAAAAATTTATACATTTTTAAGGACTATCATAATTATTTATAAGAGGTAAGACTCGTCTTCACTAGTTAATAGTTTTTATACGATTTATATTTATTAACTTTCACTCTGGTCAATCACCATTGGATTACATATTACATCTAATGGTTAAAACCATAGATGGGTTTGATGTGACTTTAAATCTCTTATCTTTTAACCCATCTACTCAACTTAGATAAATTACCGATAATTGATTTATTTTATTCAACGGTTCAGATTATCCCAACTTTTTATATAAAACTAAGATTTGTTTTTGTAATTTTTCTCAAAATTTTAATATTTTGAGGCTTTCTTTCTCTATAACTATGTTAAAGAGAGTATAAGATACCCTAGTTCTTAAGATTCATCAGAGTGCTTTGTGTATCAAATGCAAACATCAATCATGTATATTACTCGTCTTCTTAATATTTAATTTTACAGTAACAATGTATTAATGAAGGGTATGTGTCATCAATCCTTATAAATTATTTGTTCATTGTATATCATATATGTTCGTACTTTAAATTCTCAAAATGACCAACTAAGCGGTTTATATGAAAATTTAGATAGTGCATCAAGTAACTCAACTAACAATAAATCTGGCTCATCATCATCTTCCAAAAAAAACCTATTGGAAACCAACTTACAGTCAACCCATGAAAATAAATAATATATCTCTTCTGAAGAGTATATGGAACTTAGAATAGTTGTATAATTTTTCCAAATAATGTAGTTATTCATTTACCTAAGGATGAATAATTTCAACATCATGTATCAAATGATACAGTTTGTTTCTTTAATTATTTTCTCAACTAGATTATTAGATTTCCCATTCATCCCAAAATAAGTAAATTTTTCAGTTTGTTAGAATTTTCTTGTCCTAGCTAACTCTAAATGGATGGAAAACACTAATCAATATAATAAAGATCTAGGGTATCCTTAAGATTCATGTTATTGTTACATGATTTTATCCCAATGCAAATATCAAAAAATCTCTAAACCCATGTATGACTATATTTCACTAGAGACAACACTAATCAATGTAATAAGTTTCTAATATGTATCCACTTCATTTCATAGACTTAATCAAATCAAATAATGATAGATGAAATTATATAAGAGGAGATTAAAGTGTCTTATTATTTTTAACTATTTATTTATTGTATCACTCCCATTTTGCTATAACAAAAAATCAAATATTCTTTATTTTCTTTGCTACTCCTACCACCGCTCAAATCAAAGGCACAAAAAATATTCAACGTAGGATAAAAACAACTGAGATAAATTCATGGGGGGCTTCACCGATTGCAAAACCTTAGGCCTACTCACTCGACCGAACTCACAACCTACACACTCGGACTCGACAAAATCCAATCATGTAAGACAATAATATGGCTACACTCGGTTTATTTTTATACTTCTCTCTCATTTCCTTTCGCAAGGACCAGGGGAGCATTGATATGAGGTAGATCTGTGCCATGCCCAACCTCGAGTTGTTGATAGGCTCAACATGTAATCTACTCAAGCTTTAATAATGTAAAAGATCCCTCATATGAAACTATTGCATTGTTTAACTTTTTAATTACAGTCAACTTGTGATATAATGGCCAATAATTTTGTAATCAATGTAATTAGCCTAACTTCTACACATGTATAAATGAGAAATCAAAACTATGAGCTCGGGATGCTCAATGGTTTGTGTACTTGATAGTATGATTTACATACTTTGTATTATTTATGAAACCATCATATTGTTTATCTCAATTTATACTAATATTCATTGATATACACTTTAGCACCATAAACTAACTTAAAACCTAGTAATCCTTGTTCGGACACCATTCATGTAGTCCCAACATAATGTAAACACATCTAGGGTAACACTTTAAATTGGTTCTACTTTTTTCCTCTAGGTTTGATTCACACATTCAAATGACTCTGGATCATGTTTCGATATCGTTTAATTTGGAGTAAGATAATCGATGGAAATGGGGATTACATCATCCATTACAATAAGGAAATAAAGAAAATCGTGGGTGACTACATCAAGAGGGTTGTTGATGTTAAGAACAATCTTGGGTACTACCACGATAAAGTAGTTTGTGTTAAATTCGTCGGTAAATCTTCCTCAGCCTCTCGGTTGAAGAAATTATAAAATATAAGGCGCTTAACTTTGTAAGGTATTAGTTAGGTTGAGCACTAAATTAAAATGGATGAACATAATACATACATGAATACTGAGAATTGTTAATACCACTAGGTATATTTAATATGAGCCCATCATGGTGGGTCCAATTCATTAAGATAAAATTATTATTGATTTGTATTAACAGAGTTATATTTTCAAAATAGGAGTTCACGATATGATAATCGACGACCCGTAAGGGGTCAAACTTCCAAAGTCAAATGGGTTTGAATATTAGTATATTGATATCACCAAATGCATAATTACGATCTATAATCGAACCCGAGACTCAGTTCTGTTCCAAAAAGAAAAACAAATGTAGACCTCAAGGAATCTAAAAGTAATAACAAAATTCTATATATCAATATGATATTGGTCATCACACCCAAGAGTATAAGGCCCTGAAAGATGAAATTTTAAACCTCGTTTATGAGGACAAGAACTAAAAATACTTCAAGGGTCGAGCCCCTAATTCCTCCAAGCATAATCAAGCTAATCAACATTTGAAACCCAGGATTGAGCCCTCTAGAGTGGAAGCCAAAGCTCCAATGACCCTAATCGGCCTAATCATGGCAAGATACGGTTCTTATCATCCTTGCCAAAGTCATAGAAACCGAATTCAGATGTATAATGCTTGAGATAAAAAGCTCTACAAATATCCTTTATAATAAGAAATATAATCAAATCTGAAAATGACACCTACTAGAAAATAACAACACGAGCTTCAATGGAGTCGAGAATCCTATACTTGATAAAATACAACTCGAACTTGCTTTTGCATGAAGGTAATACAAAAACAAGATTTAGTGTGGTCCACATCGGGCATAGTTTACTATGAGCTTTATGATTTTTATTACTAGTTTTTTTATCTAATTATTTGGACATTTTTTCTTGGTATGCACAGGATATCACATGGGTTCCAGCCTTAACATCATGCCATATATTTTACATTAATAAAGTTACCGAGGAGAATCCAACTGCTACCATTTCTCAAGTTATTAAGAGAAGACTATTGGTGTAGGTCTTCCGAAAAATGACCGATGTTGTTGCTTCTCTAATTAATAATTCTTCTCTAAAGAAAAAAACTAAATCAAAATAAGATGTTCCGCTACCCCAGAAGATCAATGCTTTAGTAGCGAATAACCTCAAAGTCATTGGTAATAAAAATTTGTTTGTTTTGCAAAAACTACAGTACAAATACTATTACTCATCTGAAGAGAAAATGCTAAAGATTTCGATGGGAAATCCTCCTTCAATTTCCATCAACTTCCTCACAACCAGAGATAACCCACTATCAGTCAAAGATAATAAGTTGATTATGTACACCGAGAAGATGAATTGGGGGTTACGTTATCCGCTAGACCCTTTTTTGTGGAGTATTTTTTCATCATCGATCTTTGTCCCACTCAAGCCGAACCTAATATGTGGTTCACTTTTATGGCTCGTATCATGGCCTCCAGGATTGCGGGGGTTATTTTTTCCTTAGGATAATTGACTGGCCTCTCTGGTTTGGCGAAAACCCCTCACTTCCAATTCTATTCTCTTACCTTCAAACGTGATCAGAAGGTAGTGAAAAATTTACTCGAAGGAGATAAAAAAAAATGGAAACAATGCTTTCTTTTTATCTCAAGGTTCTGGTTAACATGATCTGAAGCAACTACTGACAACATTCACAAGCTATCACTTGTCTGGACAAACAAAGGTATGACTTCCATTTTAGTGTGCTTCAAATTTTACTTGGTCTTCCTTTTATAGTTGTTATTATACTTTCGTTACCTATAAATAGCAATGGGAGGCATATCCAAGACTTATGCCAACATCATAACTCATGCAAAGGATATCTTTTTTTACTTGAACCTGTGGGCTACAACTGCATGGTTTAACAAATTCCAGCTTTGCTTCATCTCAAAAATCTTGCCAAAAGATGACAATGGAGGCTAAATTCTTCATAAATGCTTTCACTAGAAGAACTCATGGCCCCTCCTTCAAAACAAGACGTGCTGGATCGATTGGAAGCAAAAAAACGTGGTGGTTTTTCTTCCGACAAGAGACAAAGCTAAAAGTCACTTGGATGAAGAATCAGATATCCCTTCGGAAAAGGAAGAGGCTTATGATGTCTTAACTCAAAAAGAAAAAGGATAAAGTTAACGGTTCAAATGCTGAAAAGCTTGAAAAATCCAAGAAGTCTTCAACCCTATCGGAAACAAAACTTCATATTCAAACTTCTCCCAATAAAAAGTATCAAATAAAACTGAAGAAATTTTCTGAGGACGTTCCAGAAGCTTCTGGTGATATTGGTTCCCCAGAAAATAAAAAGAATGATCAAATGAAAGCTTCCCGGGAAAGGGTGATCATTGAGTCTGACCACGTTCAACTTCCATTGGCTAACATAACTTCTCAAGAGCCTCAAGATAATATCCAATCGATTGAATCCACATCGTAGAATACTTTTGAAAATGGTTTCCCATCCAGCTCAATTGAAATTCTTCTTGAAAATGAGTTCTCTCTTCGTCTTCGGAAACTTCTTCATTCCTGTCTCTATTGGAAAGCAGATGCAAGATCTTAAAGATCGTAAGACTTATTACAAATCTGAAACCTCAAAGGCCAAATCAAAAATTGAAGAGCGTAGACAAAAATATTCAACTCTTGAAAAGCAGGTTGATGCGCTTCTCAATAAACTTGTTGCATCTGAAAATTACGCCATGCTCCTCGAAAATGTTGCCAAAAAGAAAGAGAAATTTACGCAGAAAAAAATGCCACTAAAGACAAGCTCATGGCAGCTTACAAAGAGGGGAGTGATTTAGCCACATATGGTTTCACCAAGTGCTTTGCAGATTTTGAAAGAGTCGTAAAAGAGAAACAACTCATCTTAGCTCAAGTTGAAAAGGAAAAATATGATGTTGAAGCTTACGCTGCTAAGTGTGTAAATAAATTAGATTCGAGGGACGCAATTGTTAGGTCTGCGTTAATTCAAGAAATTCATTAACGCTACCCTGATCTTAACTTGGGAAGCTTCTATGGACACGTCCCAACCAAATTTTGTCCGCCTGGGATATCGTTGAATGAAAGTGAAAGTGAAAGGTGTTAGGATTTTATGTTCACATCACGGAAGTGCCGCTCCGAATGCGGGACATATTTTCTTTAAGTCTGAGGTTTCTCCTTTACTTTTTCCCATTATTTTTCAATGGCCTTGAACCCTCACCAACCTCGTCACATTCTGAGTGAATTTTGAAGTCCTTTTTTATAATATTACCACTAAGTAAGTGTAACGAAGATCCAAATTGACGATTCGAGGACTGATCAATGGAACCATAAGAACGATTCGAGGACTAATTAAGGGAACTGAAGTAACAGTTCAATGACTAATCAAAAGGGTACCTTGTGATGTGTAACTCCTACTAGATACTTTAATCAAGGTGGGGCTAGTTTTAGGGGTATAAGAACTCGAAACCCCAAACTAGTTACTATAAATATAGTTTATTATACATTTTTGATACGGTGAATAGGCATTATATGAGGCTACATCAATCATCTTATCATAGCTACTTCAATATAACACATTAGTTGAGCTGCTTATATCAATCATAACTCTTCTAAATAAATACCTCCATCGATTTCACATATGATCAATAAAGCAATTGACCAAAATTTAATGATGAGATTAACTCAAAATTTAAATCGAGATTTAAGATTTTCAATTTTTTTATTTGTTTTTAGTATAGTATTCATTCATTGGAATGAAATGTGTATTCCTCTAATAATGAGTGAATTTTTTAAAAGAAAAAGTGGACATCCTTTTTAAGATGAAACTAGATTACATAATGATAGTTTGACATAGATCATGAGTTTTGATAAGTATAACGTGTTTTGGCTAATTAATTCAGAACATGTATAATGGTTGCTTTTAAATTTAAATATTATTGAATGTCACATGAGAAGGAGTAATGAATACTTACTTATCTTTTTGTGAATAGATTTGGTTTTACTCAAAGTATAACTTTTTAAATAGTTTTGAAAATATCATTTATATAACAACTTTTATTTAATTCTTATCTTTCAAAATATTTTTTAATTAGTGATATATAAAGATTTTATTTCATAATACGAAGCAAAATTGGGAATGAAAATAAAAGTATCTCAAACAAGAAGTCTGGCCCAAACGAAGCAGAGAGGCGCGAGAAATAAAATAAAAATATCCACAAACTCATATTTAAAATTTCGTCAACATTTAACTTTTTGTTTTTTTGTCATACGACTGCAAATGAACAAAACTAGAAGTGGTTATACTAAAACGATATTTGAATACATCAAGACATCGATATGATGTTAGATATGTTCTCACGTAAACTCGGTATTCTTTTACAATCTTTTTTGAAATATATCGGTTTCTTAAAATGGAAACAATACTTTTAAAATGGAAACAACAGTTTTTACCTGATCAATCCATGTCTTGTTGTGTTTTTTTCTTCATATAAAGCGATTGCATAAACTTGTTTAGTCATTTTTTATTATATGTTATTGATGTTTGGTGACTAAGTATCAAACGACTACGTTTCGGTAACAATATCTTTTTGAAAATCAATGTTAAATGATTTTAGCATTGATATTTCTAAAATGTGCATAGTGTATATTTTATTTACCACGATATTTGATGAAGACTAACTAAATAAGTAGCACTTTAATCTTAATCT